>JAIWWG010000045.1:0-274989 GCA_025435555.1 Chytriomyces cf. hyalinus JEL632 | reverse complement strand
CTTGTTAAGTACATACACCTTGTTTTTATGTGTGCGAGTGTTAGTTTTTGGCCGAGTGAGGAGGTGTCGGATTAAGTTGGGGAGCAATGCATTCGCTGTTGTGTCACCTGAGTCTGAAACAGGATCTTGTTCAAATGATACGCGTTGTAGTACGAATAGAAGGCCCTCTCCGGCTGCTTATGGTCCCACGTCTGCACGCGCGCAAGGATGAAGCATTTTGTCCCTTTCGGCTCCGTATGTTCATGCGCCGCAATCAATTCAGCGAATGTGTCCAAACAAAATGAATCTTCGTAATCGGCGCTGACAGAGTCCAGGACGCAGTCTCCGGTACTATCGAGGAGGTTGATGACTTTCATGGTAGTGTTCTTTCTCCTGCGAGGGCAACTCCTAGCCGTCAAAGGAGTCGCGTTTTTGGGTTTTTTGGAAGATGTTTTGGAACGTATCGAAGTGATATGGTTGATTGGTGTGTTGCCTGTGTGCAAATTGACTCGCGCCATTGTCTACCTTACCCAGTCAGAATCAGGCCCGCACAGAATACAGAAAAAAAAAACTCCACCAAACACTACTTTCTTTTGACAGCTATTTCAGTTTATTTGCGGTATAATAAAGAGGCTTTGAAGCTCAAAACCAGCTGCGTGTGTCACAGAAAGAAAAGGGGAGGAATAGGAGGAAGAAAATTCACACCAAAACAAAAAACACGGCCGGAATACGTGAAAAACAAAATGATACAGGAAGACAGTTACATTAAAGCACCAAGGCCGAGGCCGCAAACACAATCAACGCGCTCACTTCAGCAACAATGCCGGCAGACTTTGGAGAAGCAGCAGCGGTGGGGCTGGAAGTAGCGGCAGCACCTCCGGTGGTCTTAGCGCCGCCAGAGGCGGAACCAGAAGCAGGGGCAGCAGAGGCGGCAGAGGCTCCTGAGGCGGCGGGTGCGGCAGAGGAGGCGGCAGAGGAGGCGGCGGCTGAGGCAACTGCGTTGGCGAAGTCTGGGAGGAGGACCGTGTCAATGACGTGCACAATCATATTGGCGGCAAAGATGTCCGCTGCAACGACCTTGGCTGGTGGATTGTCGTTTTTGGCTCCCGAGATGAGCACATTTTCTCCGTCAACCGCGATCTTGAGCGTGTTTTTACCTCCAGCGAGCGTTGGCAAGGCGTCGATGGACTTGGCGGCAAGAATATCAGTGCTGTGGACCATGCCTGGGACAACGTGGAGTAGGAGAACTTGCTTGAGTTGGTCGACAGTGAGAGTGTCAGCAACGCTCTTGATGGCGGCAAACGCTTCATCGACAGGAGCCAGGATAGTCACGTTCTTGAGTCCAGCGACGGTAGAAGCAAGTCCAGCCTTGGTCAAGGCAGCTAGGAGGGCTGTAAGTTTACCAGCCGTAGCAACATCAACAATGTTGGCTGGTGGGATAAGGACAGCATCAATCACGTGCACGACACCATCGTCGAATGGCAGGGACCTGACCACAGTGGCTGGGGAGGCAGCAGCAGAGCCGATGCTAATGACAGTGCCTTCTTGGGTACCCTTCACCTCACTGCCCTCGAGCGTAGTGAGGAAGGCAGTGTCTCCAGCCTTGAAAGAGGCAGCCGGGAAGAGACTGGGAACAACATGGTACTGCAAAACGCGCGCGACGTCGGCGGCCTTTGTGGGGTCGAAACCTGCTGCGACGACTGCCTCAAATGCCTTGTCAGTGGGAGCGAAGAGAGTTCCCTTGAAGCCACCGAGGGCGCCCAGAATGGCAGGCTGACCGGCGACGAGGGTCATGAGTGTCTTGAGGTCGGCGTCGCCTGAGACGACAGCGGTGAGAGGGGCCGCGTAGACTTGGGAGAGGAGAAGCAGGGCACCGGCAAGGAAGGCTTTCAATTGCATTGTGTGTGTTTTTTGGATGTTTTCTGTTGTTGATGTATGGTTTGTTTTTGGGAGTTTGTTTTGACGGCAAGAAATTTTTCCTTTTTTTGACGGGATTCTCAGTTTCTTGACAAACAAAAAAAAAGGCGTGATTGCAAATGCTCTGTTTACTTTTTACAGCACACACCAACTGGGGACATGCAATCGCTGGAAACTCATTCCACGCACTTCCCTCACACGATGCACTCCCATCCACTCCGCTCCAACGCCCTCATGCTCAAAACTCAAAAGAATCAAAGTCCTCCACGTCCGATATGAAAGGAAGATGCAGCCAACATGACACATAAAACATGGCATCCGCAGTGTGCTTCACTTTAAATATGTTCGCAAACAGTTCCGACTTGAGCTGAATTTCCTTTTGGAATGCTGCGACTCTGTTCTTTAAGTCTGCGAGGAAACAAAAAAAAAATGAGTGCAGGCACCTGAAGAAGATCAAATATATACGCACGTGTAGTCTTTTCTGCATGTCCAAACGAATCGACATGAGAATATCCCGCCATGAGCGACTGCACCACCGTCTGCATATCCACAACAATGCCCTTCATCAACCGCAGGACCGACAGAATCGTTGCCCGGCCATTCGCAAGATCATCCATAGAAACGGCATTGGTGGTATCCGAGTCGTCTGAATGGAAGCCGTGCTGCGGACTGCCCCACTGCATCCCCTTCTTCTCTTGGCACAGATGCCGAGACAGAACCCAGTTTGCGATGGTTTGGAAAGCAGCTTGGCCGTCTGTGTTGAGACGCTGGAATCGCGTGTCGAGGTTGACAAGCGTTTCCAAGCTTCGTTGCATTTACGATTTTAATAAAATGCTGTGACACCACCACACGCGTGAAATATTCTTGATAACCAGAAAACAAAAGGACCTCATCGCGCACTCACAGAATTTGCGCGGGAGTAATTAATGCCGCGTTTCAAAGTAAGCAAAATCAGAATTATGAATGAAAGGGGACAAAAAATTAAAGTCTTGAAGCAATCACCCTCCGCGCTCTTCATTCATGTCATTTTTGACTCAGGCAGCTACGCTGTCAGATGCTTCACCATACCCAGCAACTACCGCATCAGCATCAACACCGCAGGATGCACTGCCAGTTACGTCCGGTTTGCTGGAAACTGGTGAAGCCGACCAAATTGACGACGATGAGCCCGGCGATATTTCGGACAACTCGGATTCGGAATCCACACAATCCATGACCAGCGCCAGTGCAAGTATCTCGACTGATGTATTCTCCACTCTGACGGTGAACTCAGGGAATGAGAACAGGATGCTGGGGCGTTTGACGGAGACTGTGCCACCTCCTCAACCGCTAATCTCGCCAGCAGCTGCTGCGGTAAACACACTGGAAAGCTCACATGAAACCAGCCCTTTTGTTATTGCTCTACCTTTTGTCGTGATTGGTCTTGCCGTACTTTTGGGGATAACGGCGCTGTGCATTGTGAATCGAAGGTCGCATAAGAAGGTGAGGAGAGGTAGTGCAAGTCTGGAATCGGGGCTCTCTACCATCAACAATGAGAGTAGGGCAAGATTAGCAGTGTCAAATGGTCATGACGGAGAATTGGGGAATGCTACCTATGTGATGGAGCCAAGTCGGACAGAGCGAATAAGCTCAGTGCCATCAATATCCTCAGAGCACATGGAGCAGGAGTGCATAACGCAGGAAGACATCAGGTCTTCGTTCGAGACCATGGTCGCCACGTCTTCTTCACAACCAGTTGCTGCTCGCCCAGGTCAAGTTTTACCAGCTCTCGTGATTCCGTCCATACCAAATCCACCCAAACAAATCGAATCACCTCCAAAGCATTCAGCGCCGAGTGAATCCGAATACGAAGCGCATTTGGCAGAAATCGACTCATCTCTCGCGTTTGTCGATTCAATGCAAAGGCGTAATAATGCTATGACAGCTGCTTTCACGGTCAGCCCACAATCTCTTGTACCGTCCGATCTTTCAATGAGCGATGACGCCAGGGAGTGCACTCAAGCACCTCCACGCAATGGACACGTGCTAGGAAGCGAAGGCCCCATTCCCGGCGCTGTATCCAATGAAACACGCTCAAAGCGAACTCCTGTGAACGTTGAAGGGCATTTGATTATTCCCGAGTCAAGCAAGCCGATGGAACCTGGTGAAATTTCTGCGACGTTTATTATACTGAATGGAAGCGGTGACAGTGATGTTCATTCAAGTGGTGGATCGGGAGGCGACAGTTCCGGGTTTGATTTGCTCTCGCCGGTGGAATCGTTTCATACTGCTGCTGAGAGGAGGTCTATTGGAAGTGGAGATTATATTAAGGATGAGTGGAGGTCTGTTCATTACAATTGATGTTTGGGAGTTGAGTGACTAGTGTTTACCCTGCTGCATATGGGGGAATATATTCGTGTTTCTATGGAGCTCTCGCTTTCCTGGCGTTGTTCTTTAAGCAATCGAATGCCGTCCCGCACAGCTTTCACTACAGTTCAACTGTCAATGACAAATTGTTTATTTGGCAGCTTCTGGCCAGTAGTGCCTCAAGGCAGCATCCTTCTCTTCTTGGCTCATTTGAATCCCAAAATCGCTTTGAATAATCAAATCCAGTTGCTCGAAGCTCTCGATATCGACCGAGCAGTTCAAGGCGCTTGTTTCAGACGTTTCGCGCCGCCGGAACGCTTTTCCAACGAGCTGTAGTGCTGCACCCGATTTGGAGACGATTGAGAGAAACAAGAATCGTTGCAGAAAATGTTTTGGGGAATGTGACACGTAGAAATTCATGACTTCGTAGTCTTGAGGTCTAAGGCAGAACGGTTTAACTGGGATTCAGCGCGGGGAATAGGGAATCATTTTTTGGTTACCTGCCGCGTTCTAAGGTAAAATAGAAAAGAGGCGTGAACCGCTGTAACGGGTCAGAGCTGCGGTCGACACCGTCGGCTGGAGCCGCCCATGGAGCCCGTCTGTGCCAGACCATAAAGTTCCCAGGCCCCGTCAAATCTGCCGCTTGAATGCGATAAGCCTCTCCAGCAGGTCCCTCCGATGTTGCCCCCCCCGCACTTGAATCGCTTCCACGAACCGAGTCCCACCCAAATCCACGAGATACGTGTCATTTCCCAATTCGACAAAGACAATCATGTGCAGCACAGCGTTAAAGATCCACTTGTCAATGCTCTTTTCGAATGCTGCGAATCGTCCGACGCCACTAGATGCCTTGAAACCGAGTGCTTTGATGGCACATAAGAAGAGAAGGTTGTTTTGGAGACATGTTCCGCCGCGCTTTTCGGCCACTAAAAGTTGAAAGACCTGAGGCGGATCAAGGGGCAGCTCTGTCTTTGTGAAGAGAGGGCCGATATTCTCAAATGGGATGGATGTTGCATGCGCATAGACGAGTTGGTTCAGGAGATCCAATGAGGGAAGTTCGTCCAGCCGTAGGAAGCTGCGACCGATGCGTTTCAAGTATTCGCGAGCTTGTTGAGCGGAGAGAGCTTCGAACTCGTGAGCGGGATTTAAGCTGGTGATGGTCATGATGCATAAAGATAAAATGCTGCGAAATATGCGTGACCCTTGATCTTGAAGCGGCAGTCCTCCTTCACGGTGATATTTCAGGCTGACTTGCGACTTACGACCATTTTTAAAGGATCGCCAAGAACAAAGAACATATATTCGATTGACTCCCGTTCGTGCGCTGAAAATCATGTCCCTGGACTTGACCGCAAATTCCGTTATGGCCTTGGATACGCTCAGCTATTGGTTCTCCGTAGTGTTTCTTGTCATTGGAAACGTGGCGATTTTGTTCAACTACACTATCGTTCTTCTCAACCTGAAACACGCTCAACAACTCGCGCCCAGTTCATTTATCATACTGTGGCTGTGTTTCTTTGACGGGACATCAATATTGAGCAATGTCATTGTTTCAGCGCAGCACCTGCTCCGAAACAATGTCTCAGATGACGTCTTGCCGATACAAGTGCACGGCGCACTCATTGTCTTTGCGCAGTGTTCATCTCTACTGCTGTGTTTCGGGCTCACTTTTTTCCGCTATCTTGTGATCGTACAAAACTTGCAGTTGTCGAGATACTTTGCGACTATTTACACCTCATCAGTCGCGGTTTTATCATCATTAATCGCCGGGATACCATTTTTCCTTGGAACGCAAAGCGAGTCCTATATTCTTCGACCGAGTACTGTTTACTGCTCCCCGGATTGGAGTCTTCGAAATTCGAAGGAAGTCATTCTCACGTGGGCGTGTTTCGCGGCAGTGTTTTTACCCACCAGCTTTGTCATCTATGCATACGTTGCCATCATGTCTACCGTTCGGCAGTCTGTTTTGGAAGTGAAAAGCAGCCAAATGATCATTGGTGACACTGCCGGGGCTGCTGGCACTGACCTGGATACATCTGAGGCTGGAGTCACTGCAGGCGAGAAACTTCGACCAAGACCCAAGATGGAACTCCAGCAAGACAATCTCCTCAAGCAAAGCATCATTATCGTCTGCGCGTTTTTGATTGGTTGGACTCCGTATGTCATAAGTGGGTATTACCAGGTTTATTTCAAACACTTGATCTGAATATTCCAACAACAGTGTCAACATACGAGTTCGCAGGTGGGATGCGAGCATCACCTATTTTTGACTACGCAGCGGCCATGTGCGTCACAGTTTACGATGTCATCAACCCCATCATTGTTTATAAATACGATCGGGATATTCGTGCCAATTGCAACAAAGTCTTCAATAAAGGAACAAGATGTTAGCAGATATATGCGCTTTTGAAACCTCAGCTTTTTTTTACCCCCCCGCCCCCCCAGTACACGGCCCACACACACTTTTCTGTGGAGATTCTCTAATAAATTTTGAATTGTGAGTCTCGCCACTGCGGCAAGTGACGAAATAACTCAACTTTGAATAGTGTGAGGAATTGTCAACTTGATTCAGTGAGGGATGAGGTGGTTGATTTTAGTGTGTATAAGCGCTTAAAATGTTGTGTTTATTTCAATGAGAGTATTGTGTGTTGTCGTTTCAGTCAAAAAGTGCACGTGGCTGCATTTTTTGAACTAAAAATAAATTACATTTAAATTTAAAAACAACGGTATTTTTTTTTTTTCATTACGGCCAAAAAAAGAACAGCTGAAAGCCAGCACCGTCCAAAAGAAGAGCAAACTGTCCCAAACTGATCAATAAAACATGTAAGAATGTGTTTCATTTGTATGCAGAGTACTGAATGATCTTGCAAGCAGGAGTAACATGGAACTGGACACTGATACTGAAACCCCCATCGAATCCACCGAATCCACTGTTGAGGACACTATTGACCCCCATGTTGAAGTCCTGCGCTCGATTCGAATCAATCCTCTCCTCAAACTGACTCCACGGCAGCACACAAACCCCAACAACACTCTTGATAAGTGGATCCTTCGCACAGCAAATGTGGACACGGCCCGAAAGGATATCTGGAACAAGTTCCGTAACAAGTGAGTCAATGCAATTGACATGTTGTGATGAGACAGTGGTGACCCAAAAAACTTACACTACAGTTTAATGCGGCGTGCAATCGTTGATGAAAATGCCAGTCCACACAGCTTCAACATCAGTGATTCAGACCCTACCATTGATGACATCGACAGCTACATCTATTTCAAAACCAGCAGTCAAAAATATTGCTTTGGGATGAAGACATCTTTCACCAAAATCTGGTGGTGCTGGTGGTGCTGGTGGTGTATTCAGGGCAACAACAATGGGCTTCACGCCTTCAGCAAAGACAGAAAGTTCAGATGGAGGTGCCACCAGAGTATGGGAGTGCTTTGGACATTCCCCTACACTTTCACTGGAGCTGAGAAGAGCAGATACTTTCTTTTGTTGAGTGGCTGTTCATAAAACAATGTCAGTAGAGGCAAAAAGATTCAGCAACAGGTGAAAACTCACTGAAGGCAGCAGAAGGCGTCGCTAAGAAAGGATTTGGGGTTGATACAGTATGATGACAGAATAGGTGAATCCCAGTGACCAATGATCGGAGTAGCTGCATCTGAGGCTAAGTTTTGCAGCACTGCACTCAAACCTGAGGGACCACTCTTTGGGTAGGCAAGAGAAGGCAGGAGTGGTGCAAAGGAGAACATGTTGTTGTTGTTGACAAGGTCTTGAGAATAGTCAGAGGGTCCCGCAGTAACTGGGTGTTGGCTTGCTGGTATAGTTGTATTCATGGTGGAGAAGTAGGTGGGGCTGGAGCAGGAGGGGCTGGAGCAGGAGGGGCTGGGGCTTCAGTGTTCACAGAGCTTCTGGCAAGCCTTCCCGTGGCCATGCTCTCCGTAAACAATGAGTTCAGACATTCAAAGTCAGCGAGACCAGAAGTTATCAGCTTGTGCGCCAATGCCTGCTTGTCTTTAGGTAGAGCCTGAACAAAATGGTCAGCAAGGCATGCACGTACACACATAAAGAAAGCTTACCGCAATGTACACCCTCACAACGTCTTTTTCATTGGTTGGTGCATGAATGGAGAAATTCCAACCCCAACCGCTGAGGTCTCGCATCTTCAAAGCAGTGCCGAGCTTGAGCTTGAGGACATTGACCTTGGATTTGATTTGGGTGAGGTCCAACTGGATGTTGAACTCTCGGTTCAGCTTGTCAAGCACCACCTGCCATGATTCAGGCTTGAACGTTCCCGCAGCTTGTTTGCCATGATCGGCTTCAATCAACAGCAAATGCAGCATGTAGGAGACTTCCTCCTTGGCCCAAGAGTGCAGTTGCCATACTGGAGTGGTCTGGGCTGGAGCGGTCTGTGTTGGAGGGGTCTGGGTTGGAACGTACCCTTGAGGCTGGGCATGTGTGTGGGCCGGAGGCTGGGCGTGCGAGTGGATTGGAGGGTGGGCCGGTATCTGGTACGGCTGAGCGTTCTGGCAGGGTGACGTCTGTGGCACTGATCGTGGTGCCATTGCGTCTTGTTCTTGGAAGAAAAAACGCAAAGATGGTGCCACCCATTCCCCTTATTGCGTCATTGCAATGAGGGGATATGAGTCACAGTATTTCCCCTCAAGTGGAGGAGAAAAAAGTGCAAGAACTGCACGGCTGCCAACACACTGCCACAACAACACTAACAGCAATGCTCTGCCTCCTCTGCCGAGAGCTACTCTCCCACCACTACCTCCAGCACTGCGCCCTCCAGCACTGCGCCCTCCAGCACTGCGCCCTCCAGCACTGCACCCTCCAGCACCAACACTTCAGCCACCACCTCCAACACTCTACCCTCCAGCACTGCACCTCCAGCACTGCACCTCCAGCACTCCACCCTCCAGCACCAACACTTCAGCCCAGCACCAACACAGGCGCTGCTGTTTCCAGCCACCCATAGTCCCCGCAAACAGCACAGTTGCTACAAAAGGCATCTGCTGCTGTTCCCATCATAAACCTCACAATCACTCAGGCTTGGTCACAGTCAACCTGCACCCAGGGCATTTGGTATGTTTGAAGCGCCCTTACAGGTTATCAGGACAGCTAATCAACTTGCACCAAACAGTCAAACTGTCACCAAAATGACCATACCTCCTTTGACTCAAAGGCAGGAGCTTGAATGCACCATCAAGAAAACCTTGTTAATGATGATTCTTCGCATAACTATCTCGCTCATCGACAAGAACCTCTGCAGGCAGATCTGAGTCCCATGGCACACTTCCATCCTGAGAGGAAGCATGTGGCTGCAAGAAATCTGCTGCGGACATCCCACTAGAATCCTCAACGCCCTTCGGATGAACACTAAAACCTTTGAGTAAGTGAGCTTTCATTTTTGCTGTTGTTCTTTTATTGAGGCTTTTCTTTTCAGTGGCTTGGTGCACCTGCTAGTGTCGACTAGAGCACTTCCAACAACTCGGTTCATGCAGCCATTTGAGCAAGTCGCCATTTGCCTGTATGTTGTGGGAGGGAATAACTCCAACGGTGCGACGCAAGAGCGATTTCAACGCTCTGCAGATACTGTCAGTTGATCTTTTCAAGGGGTACTGAATGCCCTCCTAAAGCTGCAACTGAAATTCATGTGCCTGCTGCAAGCAGATAGTCCAAACCCCCTGAAATTGCACTCAATCCCAAATTCTCCCCATTCTTCGACAGCTGTATTGGAGCATTTGACAGGATGCACATCAGTGCCATTGTAGGTGAAACTGAAAGCAACCCATACCGATGTTGTAAAGGCAGATTGCTGACACAGAACATGCTTGGTGTTTGTGGCTTTGACATGAAGTTTCAGTTCATTCATGCAGGCTGGGAGGGTTCTGCTCATGACGGCAAAGTGCTTGCAGATGCATACGAAAATGGATTTGTCATTCCAGAAGGGAGATTGTATGTTGCAGATGCAAGTTATGCGCAGTGGGACAATGTTCATGTTCCCTACCACGGAGTGAGGTATCATCTGAAGGAGTGGTGCCAAGGCAACCTAGAGTATGATTCTTTATTTGTTGAATATCAGTCTCAAGTGATGGAGCACTGTTTACTTCAATAAAGGTTAATTCTCTCCAATTCATCTCTTATTCTCTACTGCAGATAAAGAAGAGTCACGCACCTCATCATTCCACCAACCTCAATACATATGGGCATGAATTATGACATTGAGTAGGGTAAACATCTAGTTGATACTATAACAAGGAATGAATACACGAATCCTCGTGTTCTATAAAGGGTGCAGACTTGTAGATGATGATAGCTTATTCTACTACATGATTTCAACTATTCTTGCTCTGATCAAGCATAAACATGGTTGAAAAGCAAATGTATAGAATTTATATGATTCTGGCATAGCTGTTAAGGTTCGCGACCACAGACCCACAGGTCACTGGTTCAACCCACACTGCTGCCAACTCCATGCAGCTATCTTCTGATCTTTATAGGGAAATAAGCAGAAGAAGAAGAAATAGAAATCAACTTAGACAAGTATTCTATTACTACTTTTGTATGACTAATCTGTCAAGCCAGTCAAGCAATTAATCAATAATCTTACCCACTGTGGGGATATTGATTATAATTGACAATCCTTTGCTGTCAGCCCAGTTCTGATTGATGAATCAGCCTGAAAACTGATTTGTGAGCAATGACTCATTTTTTCAGCAATTTCAAACTGGAAAATGACAAATGAGTGATTTCACATCCATAATGACTTTTCTGACTGAAAATCTCAATTATGACAAATGAAATGGAAAAAAAGGTGGCTGAGAAGTGAAATTGAAGAAAGCCTAATTAGATTTTATGGGAGACAAAAATGTATATAAGGGGAGCTGTTTTGATGTGTTATGATTCACCCTTAAGATAATAAATACTTATCAGCCTAAGTTCAAAACCAAACAAAATGTGCCTAAACTTCCAATGGACGTGGTATTGAATCGGCTCAGTTTTCCAAAAGCTGCACCATTGCCATTGAAGCCAAGACGATTGAGAGTCACCAGCAATTAAAGATCGGCTGCTGTTTGTGGCTTTTTTCCAGTGCTTTTGAAAACATTGTGATCTTTGATGCGTTCATACAGAAGGTGAAACATGTGTTTAGAAAGTCAAAATTCTTCCTTGAAATGGCGATCCGGTAATGATTCGAGAAAATTGCGGCCATTTGGCATTGCATTTGGCCCTTGGATTCTTGATATAGAGTAGCAACTCTCTGTGAGCATGGTCAGAAGAGCTCTGAGTCTGGCAAGTGCTTTTGTCTTTGTTCGTCCACCTGTCCAGTCCTTCTCTGACAGATAAGCAGCAACGTGGCAGTTTTCTCCACAAGCTGCTGCACTTGTGAGATGGTCCTTTGTTGCTTGCTCTCTTGTGGCATTTATTTATTATTATTGATTTGATTGATGCAAATAAGGGGTGTTGCCTTCTTGGCTTCTCGAAATGTGTTTCGCCAAAAAATTCTTGCATTTCCAAATTATTTACTTTTTAGAACTGAGGCCCACTACTGCTGTCAACTTCATGCAGTTATCTTCTGATCTTTATAGAGAAATAAGCAGAAGAAGAAGAAATAGAAATCAACTTGGAAAAGTATTTTATTACTACTTTTGTATGACTAATATGTCAATTAATCAATAACCTTACCCAGTGTGGGGATATTAATTATAATTGACAAGCCTTAACTGTGAGCCAGTAATGAATGACTAATCAGCTTGAAAAACTGAATTGTCAGCACTGACTCACTTTTTCAACAATTTCAAACTGCATATGAAAAATGGATGATTTCACATCAAATCTCATTTGTAGAAATGAAATGACAAATGAAATGGAAAAAAGGGTGGCTCAAAAGTGAAACTGAAGAAAGCCCAACAAGATTTTATAGGAGCCAAAAATGTACATAAGGAGAGCTGTTTTGATGTGTTGTGATTCACCCTTAAGATAATAAATACTTATCAGCCCAAGTTCAAAACCAAACAATAGGCGTCACTTGAGGACCTAGATCTTGGTTAGTATACCACAGTCAAACTGACACGCTGAAATGTACATGGACAGCAGGCAGCGCTGCTTACTAGCACACTATCACTTGGACCCACAGCTCCCTATCCAGGTGGGAGAGGCCCTGTCAGAGGTCCAAGGATACAGTTATATGCACTTTGGATGTTGGTTGGATAGTTTCTTATTCAAATTGTAACTTTTAGGATTGGTAAAGCCCCAACAGTCCTTGGGGACGTTTGGGGGTTTTCCATCTTGGTTCTTTATAATTTCTGCTGTGAAAAAGTAGAAAACCAGGGAGATACCCCCCATGAGTGATTCTTTCACATTCTTCCAAAAGGGTATAAATGGTAGAGCTTCTGCAAGGCAAATAAACATCTTCTTAGACCAAAAATCATTGTTGTAGCACCGAGTCCTCAAGTCACAAACCTTCACAGAGCGTGCCACCACCATTTGTACCGACAAGGTTGTTCAGTGAACCCCTCAACGGTGGATGCTATTCTGAAATGGAAACACTGTTGCAACATTGCAGAATTGCAGTCATTTCTGGGCATGGTCACTGTGTGGTGGATGTGGATCGAGAGTTTCTCACTGGTGGCAGAACCGCTTTTCTCTTTGTATCTAACAGGTAGTCCATTGAGCAGATATCTGCATTTGCGGAGCTCAAGGAAGCATTATGCTTGGTGCCAATTTGCCAGAATCTGGATACCTCAGATTTGGAGGCTAGGCCTCCTATCCTGTCATTTGATGCATTTCTGGTTGGGGAAGGGGCTTGTTTAGGACAGATGGACAAGCAGGGAAAGCAATATGCTATCTCCTTCTATTCGGGTCTTTTTAACAAGGTGGAATGGAATTACCCACAGGTAAAACAGGAGCTTTGCGCCTGTGTTCGCAACTTGAAACGGTGTTACATCCAAGTATTTGGTTGTCCAGTGTTGGTTCTCGAGACCGATGTGTCAGCACTGAAGGGAATGGTGAACAATCCAGCAATCATGGATGCAACAATGCTGCAATGGATCCTTTATGTGTCAATGTTTCCTGTGGTCTGGAAGTTGGTGAAAGGGAGGCTTCACCATGTTCCTGATGGGTTGTCGAGGATTTTCTCCAAACCATCAGTGGAAGCGAATGGGGCAAATGACAGTGTTGAGGTGGAAAATGCAATTGAAGCTATGCTGGGTCTGGTCTTGGTGAGTCACACTGGTGAAGTGGGGGTTGTCAAAGCTGAGCATTTGTGGGGTTTGCATGTGGGTCCTTCTCAGAGGCCGCATCGATCGGCTCGACCAGACCAAATATCGTTGCGACAGCATGTCGTGTCCTTGGTGGCCCAGAACTGGAGTTTGACCGTCTTATGGATCTCAAACGTGTGCGGGATATAAACATTGCGCAAAGAACAAATGACAGCACAATAGATGATCCCACCGAACCGATTCTATGGTTTTCACCTTGGGTGACTGAAATGAAACGGAAGTATGTTTTAGGCCAAGTTCCTTCACCATTTTTTGGAACTGACATGTTCGGGAGTGCGGGGGTATCCATTGATGCAAGGTTTAGTGCCGAGATGTCACTGCCAGAAGCTGAGCAAAAAAACTACAGTGTTTGATTGGAAGTCGAAATCTAATCCAAACCGACCAGGCCGACGCCCAAAAGAAAAGTACCACGCAGTGGGTCCGGGACACCGCTACATATGCTGCTGAATCCGCCGGATATGGTATTGCCCACCTTGCCGTGCCGTTGTACTTTACACGGTCGTTCCAAAAATTTACAGCCAAAAAGTCCAGGGCAGTTTTGAACTCACCCATCAATCAAGTACCAAGTACTCCTGTCGAGGTGTTCAGAAAGACTGATCTGAGGGCTCCTGTGGACACCATGGTCATTAGTGACGCTGCTCTCCAGGCATGGGGAATGGCGCGTGATGTAGGGGATCAAATGATACTTTAAGCGAAAAGATCATTCAGCAGCTGATTGACGAGTCTGTCTTGGGGAGCTTGTCTGAGACATACCACTCATGCACAATGAAGGTAGCTTACCTGGCAAACTGTACATGACCAGATATCTCATTCACTGTCAACACTCTTGCGCAATACCAAAATGACTGCAGAGAACATGACTGGAATGCACTGATAAGAGTACTCAGATACATCAAAGGTACATGGGATCATGGTCTGTTCTATACAAAAGAAAACGGCACAAGTGTTGCCACATTACACACAAACAACACCTCATACTTGGATGATCCAAAATGGGGTTCAGCTATACCACAAGCCTACGCTGATGCAAGCTACGCAGAAGATACAGGCAGGAAGTCTAGATCTGGACATGTGTTCATGATGGCTAATGCCGCAGTCACATGGTTTAGCAAGAAACAGCCAGTAGTTGCTCTCTCTTCCACAGAGGCAGAATACTATGCCCTAAGTGAAGCTGTCAAAGAAGCACTATGGGTACGGCAACTGCTAGATGAAGTTGGTGTCAAGCTCAATGACCCCACAACCATTCACCAAGACAACATGTCAACCATAGCTATAGCTCTAAACCCAATACAACACCAGCATGTAAAACACATGGATGTAAAGGTACATTTTCTACGAGACCACTTAGACAAGCAGGACGTGAAGATGGTCTACTGTCCTACCGAAGACATGGTAGCTGACATAATGACAAAAAGTCTACCTCCAAGACTACACCGCAAATTCATGCGGTTGCTCGGTCTTAGATCATTGGCAGCCCTCAAGGGTTTGACCAACCACCCATACACAAATGAATGGAAGTTTTGATAAACTCCAGGCAACACAATATGCATCCTCATGTAATTATCATTTCTCATTTAACACAACCAAAATTTAATATGCATTTGCCACATCATTAAGTTATTGCCTGCGGTATACCCTGCGGTAACAAAGGACTACTATACACAAAAATGTTTGTGACTATCAGAGAGTCATTTCCCTATTTTTCCCACTGGGTTTTGGGGTTTTAGTGGGTTTTAAAAAACAAGTCCCACACTGTTCATTTTTACTCAACATTGTAATCCTTTACTACACTTGGGAGCCATACACAAAGGTCATGCATACAAACAATCAATAGTTTGAAACACACTGTCGACAAAATGCTCAGGCATTTTCTACTGTAAATCAAGCAAAAATTTGAAAGTTTTACTATTTCCTGTGATAGATGGTTGCACCACTTGGGATTTCACAATTACCAAAAACTATGTCAGCTCTTAATGTCACGAGCACATCTATTTCAAATAAACATGTATGCATAAGTTGTCACACATAATCCTAAAAAACCCAAATAATGAAGTATAATTTGCAAGCACTACAATTTATTTGCGGGGAGGTGTTGCGGACCATGGTCAAGGTGGACCACTGGTTCTCATTATGTACTCTATACAATAAAGATAGTGAACTTTATGTACATGAAGAGCAGTAGACATCACTTCTACAGCAAGCGCAACAAAAAGCAGAACCCACACTTGCTGATTGCACAAGGCTACTGAAGTTATTCCCAAACAACTCCATCACTTGTTTAGCGCAGTGGTTAAGACATAACGGTTGGCACAATTGAACCAGGGTTCAATACCCATCACCGACTTTCATTGTTTTGACCACTAGCACTTACCCGAGCCTCTAGCAACACCGCCAGGCTGTTGAACTCTGTTAACACACACCACTTGAGGTCTTCACCACACCATCAAGGGTGTCGGATCTATCCTCTATAGAAAACCAGTCATACTGCACACACATCTAAGCACCTTGGCTGAAAACACATACAGTACATAGCTTATGTAGTTGAAACAAAGGTTTGAGCCCAGATGGGCGCTATTTGAGAAGTAGGGATCACCAGACCCTCTGGAACAGAGGGGATCAGGGATCTGAATACAATACACAAAGTAAAACAAGAACGCTGCAACGTGCAGACATGGTAGGCAGCACTACCAGTCAGCATTCGATAGCCAGACATCAGGGCTACCGCTGCCAGGTGCAGCGGTTACGCTAGCAGGTGTTGGGCATCACTCAGAGTCACTTTGTACATTGGTTGGATAGTTTTCGATTTAATCACCAACAGAGCAGCGCCAAGGCAAAAAGGCACTCTAGGGAACAATCTCCACGACTCATGGGCCCTGCCACCCAATTTGAGATGATTTCACCCCCATGTGAAGGCTGGCTGTGCCCAAAAGTGGAGATATGTCCCTTAAAGTCGTGACAAACTGTTTTATGTGAAAAGGGTATAAAGGTAGCACCTCAGAATAGGCAATAAACATCAACTTGAACTACTACTCGAATTTATAACCATTGTACCACATGCTAGACCCTCCTACACCGACAGCAAAGGAAGGGACACATTACCTGCTCCCATGAATTCCAGGGCCACTACCATGGAGCCTACGAAACTATCATGGTCAAAAATGATTGTCATTCGGAATAGGGTTGAGATTGGGCTGGCGGATGTGCTGTCGAAGAGGGAAGGTGATACAGGGGAACTGGATTGTGAAGGACTTTAGAATCGAGCGTATATTGAATGCATAAATGACGGATTTTTAACGACATACTTTTTAATCATCTTATTTTGTATTTCCCTTCAACATCAACTGTCAATGGAAGGTTGTGGTACCTCCAACCCATAGTCCATCAATATACGGCGCAAGTCTGGGTGCCCCTCGAAATATATACCAAGCGAATCCTCTAACGAATATGATAGGTCGTAAGGCGGAGCGACTGATGGAACAGGAGTTACGCTGTTGGCATATGTTTTGACCCTGATGATGTACTTGTTGTTGCGGGGGGGAATGAGACTGTACACCACCTCAAATCGGTTTAAGGGAGTTGGGTAGTCTCTTCCACAAACGTCCATGACTTTGCAGAACAACATATCGTCTCTGAATTTAATTTATCAGTTAGTTGTAAGGGTGGATATTTGTAGCTTGCGGATGCGATCAGGGTTGACAGAATTAAGCGCATGACTTCGCATTTTGCGCATTATTGCGATGTGGTTTGGCGCCACTGTTTGAGAATATTTGCTGCTGCTGAGAGCCTCGGTGTGGAGAGTCACCCCTCCCTGTGTTTCGAATCCTGATATTGCACATCCAACTGAGCAACCGAACAAATGCAATCAACAAGCTACCTCAACAAAGTTATGGTGGGGACAACACCAGAGGGGGACACGCGGATAGTCAGCTCGCAACCAGAAAACTGCTGCACATGGGGTGGCAGATATACGGCAATGTTCCGGCCAAAATTGCGGAAATCTGAAAGTGAAGGGCTGAAAATCAGTCCCCGACGCGCGCAGTCCAAAAAATGCGGGGCCAAAAATGGAATGCTTCCAAACGAACCAACTCTATCACACATTCCACAAAAATGGCACACTCGGAAGCTGCTGTCATCATCATCGAAGAGAAGTCCACCTTGGACGGCAGCACCATAGGCAACAGCCTCGTCGGGGTTGATACCCTTGCTGGCCTTCTTGCCGTTGAATAAGTCTTCAAGGAGCTGGACGACCTTGGGGATACGGGTGGAACCACCGACAAGAACAATTTCGTGGATTTCGTGCTTGTCAACACCGGCGTCCTTGAGAACCTTCTCGATGGGCTTCAGAGTCTTCTTGAAGAGGTCAATGTTGAGTTCCTCAAACTTGGCACGGGTCAGGGTTTCGGCAAAGTCCACACCGTCGTAGAAGGATTCGATTTCAACCTTGACGGACATTTGAGACGAGAGAGCACGCTTAGCCTTCTCGACTTCACGCTTGAGTTTTCCCATAGACTTAAGGTCTTTCTTTGGGTCCTTGCCCTTGTTCTTCTTGAAGAAAGCCTTGGTGAAGTGTTCAATGAGGCCTGAGAAATGAAAGAGATGAGAAACTGCGTCATCAAGGTATAGTTGCATCCAAATACTCACGGTTGTCAAAGTCTTCCCCTCCCAAGTGGGTGTCACCATTGGTGGCCAACACTTCAAAGACACCGTCATTAATGGTAAGAACAGACACATCGAAAGTACCACCACCCAAGTCGTAGACGAGAATGTTTTGCTCGGATCCCTTCTTGTCAAGACCGTAAGCAATGGCGGCAGCGGTGGGTTCGTTGATGATACGGGCAACAGTAAGACCGGCAATGGTTCCGGCGTCCTTGGTGGCTTGACGCTGGGCATCATTGAAGTAGGCTGGCACGGTGACAACGGCATGGGTGACCTTCTGGCCCAAGTAAGACTCGGCGATTTCCTTCATGTTTTGGAGAACCATGGCCGACACTTGTTCAGGGGTCAACTCCTTGACCTCGCCCTTCACATTCACTTGGATGATTGGCTTTTCGTCCTTGGAGACAACCTTGAACGGGAAGTGTTTCATGTGGTTCTGCACATCCTGCTCACTGAACCAACGGCCGACGAGGCGCTTGGCATCAAAGATGGTGTTGATTGGGTTCAATGCCGCCTGGTTCTTGGCGGCATCACCTACGAGACGCTCGTCGTCTGTGAAGGCGACGAAGGAAGGCGTGGTGCGGTCTCCTTGGTCGTTGGCAATGATTTCAACGCGGCCGTTCTTGTAAACACCGACACAACTGGATTGTGAATAAGCCTGTTGGTTACCATCACGTGACAGGCAATTTCGAATGAATAACAACGTACGAGCGGGTGGTTCCCAAGTCGATTCCAATGACGGGACCCCGGATTCCACAGTCCTTGGAGTCAGCTTCGGCTGCGGAGAAGGTGGCGACAAGGGCCACCATCACCGTGGAAAAAAGGTTCAAAAGCCTCATCGCTGCCCACAGAAGCGGAGTAAGAAACTTTGCGATGGGATGTTCTGTGCGTTGATTTAGATGGAAATACTCTTTTGAATGTCCCAAAAAAGGACACTTCATGGTTGCGGATTTCTGATTGGTTGGTTTGAAAATTGACAAACGTGTCATTTGTGGCTTGAAGGAAATCACTCCCTGTTGTTGGAGTGAGTGACGAGGGTGGTTTGCTCAAGACTCGATGGACAGCGTCTCGTAAACTCTTGACCGTCCGCCTATACGGAAGATCAGATTCCAATATGGCCTTGTACATGCATTGAGCAGGAATCAGGTCAAACAACTCCGTTTGCCATTTTTCAGCAGGTCCTGAGAGGATCAGCATTATGATTAACTTCCGGGAGGCACCTCAATTGTATCCGCTCTATTTAAGAAAGAAAACCGTTCTGGTTGGGTTGGTTTGTGGACATATGACCGTGCACACGCGCGCCGAACAACAGGCCCAACAAAACCTTGGTATGGTTGCACATGTTTTGCTCATTCACACTGTATTATAACCAGCGATCAACAAAACAGCCCCAACCGATCTCGAGACCATCTTATCTGAGGACGAGGCTGACTCATTGACGAATGAAATTGAACGCCTTGACGAAATAGGGACTCTTATCACGGAACAAGTTCGCAATGGGCAATTCGCAGAGGAATTCGATCCTGAAGCGAAAGCAGAAAACTTGAAGATGTCATCAGAATTGGACGAGTTGTTCGAGAAAATTGCCGCAACCCCCGACAGAGGGCAGTTGTTGAATATCCTGAAGGCTCTACAGGTACCATACGCCGGGGATGTGGACTCGATGATCAAGTCGGCATCTAAGAGGAAGAACGGTTGGCATACCTGTGGCAGAAATGTTTCAATCAGCAAGCCGCCTCCAATGAACAGTTCACTGCAGAATTGCAAACATATATATGCGGCGTGAGGCGTGATGCAAGGAAATTGGTTCTGGACACTTGTTCTGACTATCTCAAAGAGGAGAAGCGACAAGGCCTTCCTACGAAAAGATCACCTGCAGCAGATACGGATCATGGCATGCAACTGATGCATGAAATTCTGAACCGTCAACTTGAAGTTTATCACGGAATTCCACATGCTTATCTCAAAAAGCGCTATGAAGTTTATGACGATTCTTTCTTCCCTGATCTCTACTTTGAGATTGGGACATCGCGAAGAGTGACGGTTCTACTTTCTTTCTTGAAAGTCTGCCGTGAAGAGCGAACAGTAATTTCAAAAGTCCAATTCTCTCAGTGTGCCTATGATCGCTTGACAGCTACTCCGTTTCTATCTGTTGGATGTGGGAATGGGACGCTTGAAAAAAGCCTGATGCAACAAAAAAGCCTGATGCAACAACGTCGATATGAAGATGCCACCAAAGTCATTTTGACTAATAAGGATTCCAACCCTGAGCCGTGCTTTCAAGACTGGCTGGATGAGCAGCAGAATTATCATCCCAACGTGGATGCTGAAAAGCTGTGTTCTTACGATTGGCTGCGGAGTGAATTCTCTCACTTCAATTTTGATATTCTCTTTAACCGTCCTTGGAAGGAAAAAAGGGACCAGACCTTATTTGCAATTTTTTGAGCCAAGCCAGCTGATTGCAAAAGGGGGGGTCTTTTGTGTTCCTTGGAATTACTGAACACTGGAAGTACTTCGAATCGTACGGAATTGAAACGGTCTTCCACAGTTCAGCCGGGGTATATGCTCTGCGCTACATAGACTGCCATGTCATCAAGAGGGTTCCAACATATCAACATTACAGTGATGTGGTTGGAACATGCCCAAGTTTTGGCAAGGAAGTTTGTGCTCTTCATGTGATGCTGTGTTTTCAGCGGACGCAAAGCGAATAAAAAGTACCAAGTCCTGCAAAGAAAGTGCCACACCCTTGCAAACAACGACGTGCACGACCTCAGAATAAATTTTAGTACATTTTGCAAAAGGCGTCAAAGATGGAGATTGGGAGAGCTTTTTACGAAAAGAAAGCAGCAAAAGATGATGTGAGCACATGGATTCAGCAAGTCCATGTGACAACATGACTACCTCGCTGATTGAATGGCTCAGAGTCCAACTGATGGACGCGCGCAAGATTGAAGACTTCTGTCAAGCAAATCCCGACTTTGCACCTGGCGCTGTGCTGTTGGCCTTTATTGACACGCACACACGACTTGTCAATGTCTCCGAGTCCAGCATGACTGAGCAAGCACTCGAGTCCGGTATCCAGGCAGTCATTCAGGACACCCTTCATGAACTTCTGGTGGAAATGACGGATCCTGAGCGCCTTACGAAAGCGGTGTCTTCATCACTGGCGGATCTACTGGATCAGCATCTTCGCGGGTTCGCCGACCAGCTCCGACAGGAAAAGCATCCAGCCGTGACACATGCGGCAAATGTGGATCGTGTTTGCCAGGACATAAAATTGGAACTGGGCCGAGTTCATGACAGGCTGGAGCAACTGAATACAGTTACGGGCAAACAGGGCTCCAGCTTGCGCGAATACCTGGCACGCATGAACAACAATTCGAGTATAAAAGGAAAGGTGACTGAACGCAAGACACAAGCACTTCTACAAAACGCGTTCCCAACTGCAATGGTGACGGCCGTCCCAAGCAATCTGCAGCAGGGACGGTGCGACTTGGAGCTCGAACGCGAGAACAAGAGGCGCATTGTTGTAGAGTGCAAAGACTACGACAACATTGTGCCCAGAGCGGAAATCGAAAAGTTTGAGCAGGACGTACTGTTGACTGCAGGCCAGGCTGACGGGATCATGTTTGCTCCTTTTTCCACCCTTGTTTTCGGGAGAAAGAACATGGAGATACGATCTGTTGGTGCCTCGTTTGCCATCTTTGTGTACGGGACCGGCATCAGCCATGCTGAATTGGAATCGGCGGTGCAAATGTTGGACACTGTTGCGGACCATGGTCAAGGTGGACCACTGGTTCTCATTATGTACTCTATACAATAAAGATAGTGAACTTTATGTACATGAACAGCAGTAGACCCGCAGGGTATACCGCAGGCAATAACTTAATGATGTGGCAAATACATATTAAATTCTGGTTGTGTTAAGTGAGAAACGATAATTACATGAGGATGCATATTGTGTCGCCTGGAGTTTATCAAAACTTCCATTCATTTGTGTATGGGTGGTTGGTCAAACCCTTGAGGGCTGCCAATGATCTAAGACCAAGCAACTGCATGAATTTGCGGTGTAGTCTTGGAGGTAGACTTTTTGTCATTATGTCAGCTACCATGTCTTCGGTAGGACAGTAGACCATCTTCACGTCCTGCTTGTCTAAGTGGTCTCGTAGAAAATGTACCTTTACATCCATGTGTTTTACACGCTGGTGCTGTATTGGGTTTAGAGCTATAGCTATGGTCGACATGTTGTCTTGGTGAATGGTTGTGGGGTCATTGAGGTTGACACCAACTTCATCTAGCAGTTGCCGTACCCATAGTGCTTCTTTGACAGCTTCACTTAGGGCACAGTATTCTGCCTCTGTGGAAGAGAGAGCAACTACTGGCTGTTTCTTGCTAAACCATGTAACTGCAGCATTAGCCATCATGAACACATGTCCAGATCTAGACTTCCTGCCTGTATCTTCTGCGTAGCTTGCATCAGCGTAGGCTTGTGGTATAGCTGAACCCCATTTTGGATCATCCAAGTATGAGGTGTTGTTTGTGTGTAATGTGGCAACACTTGTGCCGTTTTCTTTTGTATAGAACAGACCATGATCCCATGTACCTTTGATGTATCTGAGTACTCTTATCAGTGCATTCCAGTCATGTTCTCTGCAGTCATTTTGGTATTGCGCAAGAGTGTTGACAGTGAATGAGATATCTGGTTGTGTACAGTTTGCCAAGTAAGCTACCTTCATTGTGCATGAGTGGTATGTCTTGTTCCTCTCTGGGCTTACTTTTGGGCTGTTGGGGTCATGCTTCCAACCTTCCACCATGGGTGTAAGTTTGGAGTCACAGTCAGACATGTTCATGCTACTCAGAATCTCTTCTGCATAGTTATACTGCCCGAGGTAGATCCCGCCGGGGACTCCCTCAATTGTCATACCAAGTATGTGTTTGGCTTTGCCAAGTTCTTTGATTGAGAAATTCTTCTGTAGGTTGGATTTTATGGTTTCTACCTCCCCTTGAGTTAGAGCCATAATAATCAGGTCATCAACATAGAGTAGAATGAAACCTTTTTGACCTCTCTTGTAAAAGAGGCATGGATCTGTTTTAGCCCTGCTGAATCCTTGTTCTATCAGGGATGCGGTAATGTGTTTGTTCCATTGTCTACCTGATTGGTGAAGGCCATAGAGGCTCTTCATCAGGTGTAGTATATATGGATTACCATCTTGATCATTCATGGAATATCCTTCTGGTATGGACATGTAATTGACCGTGTCCAGATCTGAGTTTAGGTATGCAGTATCTATGTCAGTCTGTTCTATGAGGTAGTTCAAGAATATGGCCACCACAATCATTATTCAGAGACACTGAGTTTTAATGACCGGAGAATGTGTATCTGTGTAGTCAACTCCTTCTTGTTGTAGGTGACCCATTACCACTAGTCTGGCTTTGAACCACAACACCGTTTTTGTGTCCAGGTCAACCTTGTGGATATAGATCCTTTTGGTGGGGTATCTATTGGGTTTGGATACTCATCAAGAAGTTCTTCAATGGGTCCCGTAATTTGAGTCTGGACTCTTTTCTTTGTGGGTTTATGCTTGGCTACCACTTTGGAAATGATGATGTTCTTTATTTCCCATTTCTCCAACTCCTTCCTTGTCTCCACTGATAAATAGACTGGAGTTTGTGTTTCTTCATCTGATAGATACTCAGAGAACTCCCACTCCACATTGTCGGGTATTAGATAGTCTTCAGGGTGAACTTCAGAGAAGTCTGATTCATCGTCAGATAGGAGTTCGGATGGCTCTTCTGTGATACCTTTAGAAGGTGTATTGACTAGCATGTCCTCATCAGGGATATCCAGGTAATCTTCTGCCGGGCTGATCTCAGGTATATCGAGTGTGACTGGGGCTGGGGCTGTAGTAGGTACCCTTGGCCTTAGCTCATATCTCGGAGCATGCTCGATGTCTGGTTCAGACTCAGATAACATGTCTGAGTTTCCTCTTGTGATGGTCATACCAGGGAATGAGGTAGAGTGGAATGCCAAATTGGTGCATGACTTCACGCGGTTGTCTTGATACACCCAGTAGAGGAAATTACCGTTGTAACCGAGAAAGATCCCTGTGGAGCCTCTATCTGAGTAGAAAGATTTTCTTTGGTCAGGGTGAGTTCAAACTGTGACTTTGCAGCCAAAGGGTTGAATCCTTGTCAGATCAGGTTCTCTTCCATACCAAAGCTCGTAAGGGGATGTGTGTATTTCCTCTGGGTGATTCATGCAGTTTTTGACATGCATTGAGTACTGGAGGGTGTAGCTTGTGAAACGTAGTGGTAGATTTGACTGGGCCAGCAGCGTGATAGCATTGCCTTTGTGTACACCGTAATGTCTCTCTACCATCCCGTTGTACTCCTTGTTGTAAGGTGGTGATGTTTCATCAGCTATTTGAGGTGTGCGTGTGTTGCAGAACTGTTTGAACGAGTCTCTCAGTTCTCCACCATCATGCCTCACTGCACCAACTTTCAGTGGTGCATGTGCTTGCTCCCAAGTGTCGATGGTAGACTTGAGGATGTTCTCAGATTCACTTTTGAGTCTGTGTGTGACCATGATTGTGAACCTGGACCAGAGGCACACAGTCAGTATGTATCCTTCCAAGATTTTGCGTAGCGGGGGATGAAGTTGCATAGACTGGGCTTTGAGAGATTTTCCCCCGTGCGCAATCTTCACAAATCTCCGTGATCTTAGGAAAGACTTTGATAGATGATAAGAGTTTTAAGGCATCAAACATCAGTTTATTCTTTTTCCCACCAAAACTCTTTAAGGTTTGGAAAATCATTTTGAAATGAAAATGTCCAAAAACCCTGTGTATGTCCAAAAGAACCTCTGACTCCACATTAGATGTCATCCTGAGAGTGTAATTGGGTTGAGTTGGTAGCAGATCTGGTGTTATGATGGAGAATATGTGGATTACCTCTACTTCCATGCTGGATTCAGCGTCAGCATCTTCACCAACAGAGATGTTGGCCGACGAGACATCGAGAGCATCTGCTTCCATTGACATGGCTTGCGCCAAGTCATCAGGGTGCATGATCATCTTGAATTTGCTGTAGCATCTGGTAGCCGACAGGATGGGGCAGTCTGGTGTGGCCTTGTTACTGCAGGCAGCAATCCAGTTGGCTGAAGCTGCCTTTTGGACTGAGAGCTGGACCAGAGGTGTCATGTGGTACATGCCATTACAACCCTGGCCACTTCATGAAGTGCATCACATCCATCTTCCTGGTAGTAGGCACCTTCAGCAGTCATGATGATCTGGTCAGATGTACCTTTGAGCCATTCAGAAGTAGAGATTAGAGTCTCAGTTACTTAGTCGGACTGTAAGACTTTCCGAAACTTGACATTCTTACCGCCCACATGGTGGTTGAAGTCGCCTTCCACCTGTATGTGTGTTTGGTCGTTAGTAGCGTCAGTGACGATGGTTGTGGAAGCTACATGTTGAACATTACTGATGTCCAGCTCGACAGGCGCAATGTGACAATTGCCACCAGAGTCTAGATAGATTTTGTGTGGATTGGAATAAGCACTTGTGGGTACAATATCCATGTGGTAGAAGATCTTCTCACCATTGGTCTTGGAAGACAGGATCTGTATGGGTGTAGATGATTCAGACTTGGCTAAACGAGTGGTCAGCTCTTCCACTTTGGCTTCCAAAGACTGGTAAGCCTTTCTACTAGATGAAATTGGTGTCTTGGCCTTCTCAAGGATGGTTGATGGCTTTGTACCAGGGGTACTAGTCTTCTTCCTGAGACTGGCTTTGGGTGCCTGAGCCTTTCCCCGATTTTGCAAGAACCGACAATCCTCTGTAGAATGAGAGCTGTTCTCCTTGTGGTGATCAACAACAACAACTCCCATAGAATAAAATGTGTTTCAATAATAAATAACAATGCATTGCATTGACACCAACCTTGAACTCAACCAAACAAATGGAGGGTTTCTTTGTCTCATTCTCCTCATTCTCGTCTGCTGATAAATCATCTACATTAGGCTGGGCTTGCATGCATGGCTCATTGCCAACCATTCCTTCAGCAGTATCTCTATCTGAATGCAATGAGATGATACAATAAGTGGTCTACAAAGTTCAGGAGCCAACATACCTGTTGGTGGAAGTCGTCCACACTTTGAAGTGTTTTGCAAGACATTGTCTGATCTGCACTTTGTTCCAGTAAAAAGAACAGAGTTTCAGAAAAAGAGTAGTTGAGCAGTTGAAGATCACCAGAAAATGGATTCCCAATCACTCCACTGCCATGGCCATTGAAAACAGCTTGATTTTGATGCAAAATGTTGAAGCGCATTTTGATTTGGCTGAACACACTTGAAATCACTTTCTTCTTGTTTGCCTTCTGCATGTACATTGCATTCAGCACGAGCATGAGGACACATAATGGATTGTATTACCTTGACAAAGTTTGACATGCCTGCATGCCAAGCAATGGCCAGTATGTTCTTGGTCCATTCATCAGGCGAGCAAGACAAATACACCCTCGGTGACAAGATTTGGAGCTCCGTTTGCCAGCATGGCTGCCATAACCCCATATAGGGTCAGGTTGTTTGGTGCTTTGAGGAAGTTGAGATTTCGATAAAATTAAAATTATTTTTACCAAATTTATCTCAGAGTCAGCTGCGTCCATGGCCGCGTCCCTGAAATGCTATAAATAACTCGAGTTATTTTACCATTTCAGTAATAAATAACCAAGTTATTTTACCAACTCTGAGCAGCACGCAGAACAGCCAACGAAACGTCCGATGCACAACTCTGAGGCCCCCAAGATGCAAAGCAGTACACAATGAAACTAATATCATGCCTAATTGTTGAGTAAATGTTTGTGAACAGCGAATAAACTCTTGTGATTTTTTTCAATTGCTGTTGGTCCCTCCGGCACATCCAGCACACAACACAGAGTGTAAATAAACTAAAATCACACTTTATTGTCCTTTGAAATGGTTGTGAACAGCAAATAAACTCTTCTTGTCTCTCCAGACAGCTTCGACAATTTCAATCGCTTCGAACTCCGGCATCCCCTCTGCTATCTTCCCATCAATAAATTTCACTAAATAGTTCATGCGACCAAATTGCTTGTTCTCCGCAGATGAGAAGCTTGCTCGCCAAGCCTTTTTTGTCCCTTTTTCGAGCTGCTTGAACCCAACCCGCCGGGTGATGAGTCCCACCTTCATATGCACCAAGCCCATTCCATTGATTCCAGATAGTATGCATGCTGTTGGGATTGCTGGAAATGCTGTAGGTGACAGGAGGTGCGGCTGGAGCAGTGATTGCAGCATCTGAAGTGGACGCTGCTGTTTCCAGGGCTGACGGTGTCTGAAATTCGAAAGTTCGGAAGTGATTGGCAAAGGACTGCAGTTGACTTGTAGTTGCAACGTTGCCCAGTTGAAGTTGAGTCCTTAAGGGCCTGTATAATGCCTTTTAGATCTGCATGGGAATTGCTGATTTGGGTTTGCAGTCCAGGAAGTAATTCATCCAGCTTGGCATTCACCGACTCTTCAGCATGTTCAGCATAATTTTTGGCTGCCGCAGCAAAGTCCTGAAACTCCGTGCATTGAAATATTGAGTGATTGAACAGAAAATGCGTGCGTCCCTGCGCCATCAGTGCTGCCACATCCTGTAGGAGAACAATCCTCAATCGCTTCAGCAGATTCAGGAAGGCTGTTGCAGTGGGGGCCGTCTCTGGCAAGGCTGCAATTGCATCTTAGATAAATGGAAAGATAAACTGCAACAGAGAATCAGGTGGCATGAGGGCAGATCTTGCGATAAATAAAAGCCCCTTTTTTCGGTCATGACCCGCCATTATGCGCATTGCCTCAAGGGGGAGTTTTGATGAGTATCGGTCTTCTTGTGTGTCTGGATTCCAGTTTCCAAGGGTCTTCAGCATCTGGCCATCCATCTCCTCCATCTCTGCTTGGACAGCACCTACACTTCTTCCAAAGTGAACAAAGTGTTTTGAATGGACACCCAGAGTTGCGCATACCTTTCGCATGCATTTTGCATACATTTGATCAGAAACTGATATTGTTCGATCAGATCCCTGATTGTCAACCAGCAGCTTGATGCCAAACCACAGTTGATTTTCTGAGAAGTCAAGTCACCACTTAGATGGAATCTTGAGAACAGGTACAACGCCAACGCACCATAGGGCAGAGATTGACATTTTTGTGCCGCAAAACTTGCCCATATAGAGTCTTCAGACCATTGGTCTTGCCAATTGCAATACGCATCACAAGAATATGACAGTCATGCACTCCTTCATCCTTTTTGACAAGGTCACACAGATCCGAGAGCTCGCACTTAAAAAGACTTTTGCCTTGCAGTATGCCTCCATTTGACATCAGGAAGCAAAATCGATCCCTTAGTGCACCCAAGCAACGTTTATCAGACTCAGAATTTCTCCTGAACAGCTCCTCTTCGATCCTTGGGATTTCATTCACCAACAAATATGGTGTGAACTCAGCATCCAGCTTCTCCTCAAACTTAGCCATGGCTTCCCATTTTTTGCGCTTCTGCACTGAACCCAAAAGCATCTTGACACGTTGGGAACGCAATTGTTCCTTTGAGAGATTGTTGGTATTCATGTCAACTTGGCTCTGCCAGATCTTGAGGACAGAGCAGTAACACCGATTCAGATTTTCGTAGCCAACTTTCTTGATGATGTTGCTTTCATTGGATTGTTCAGCAGACTGAGTTGTGTGCGATTGTTGGCCAAACTCAGATGTGCGCATCACACTGTTGAACTCTTCACGATCGAAAACTACAGCTGAACCCCCGCTCTTTTTGCCGCGCTTGCGTTGTGGTCTGTGGGCCTGATAGTACAGAAATCCGAACAGCTTCTCTTCTGTGACAGTTATCAGAATGGCTTGCTGTGCGAATATGTCCTGCAATACGCAAGAAACTCAGCTCCTTTTCTATCATACGCAAGGCGCGTGTTAACAGGCATGTGCTCAGTTTCATTGGCTAGAAGGTCTTGCGCCTGTTGAGCGAAACGACCGCTCGTGAATGACATTTCCGAAAAAAGTTATTATTTACGCGGCCCACACCCATTTTTCGTTATAATAATCTCTAATTATTTATTTATTTCCCGCTGAAGATAAGTGTGCAATATCCTTCCCATACTAGCTCTCTGAATGTAGAGTCTCGTTTCGACTCTCCATCTGGAGCTTGAACCTGGATGCTGAGTGGATCAGCGAGGACTCCCATTATTGGGCTTCTTTCAAACTGGCAGTTGTCACGTCACATCACTTCGTATTCTCCCTTTCATTTCTCTGATCATAAGCATTTATCAGGACGCCGGATGTGCCGTTGGACTGAAAACATACTCACGGTGTCTGGTTCTAAGGGTCATTTTCACGAAGCTGCCATGTCATGGCGTTCTCACTTCCCGATGTACGCGAGTTGAATGATTGTCTTGCCTGCTTTGGGAACTCAGTGAAAACAACTAAAAACTTGTCCAAGGTGGTCGAAGAATTAAAGAATGGCGCGCATTTGAATTGGATGCAAGAGAAACTTTTGAAGCAGAGCGCGCATGATTGTTTTGCGTTACCAAATACAGTTTGTTTGAATGTCAACTCACTGAACCTCTGACGAATTTAAACATTTACTTACGGGCACATAAGGTAAAACGAATCACGGGGGTCAGGTCCACTTCTACACTCATATGATGGTATTTTTATTATTTCAGAAAGGAGACGGAAAACTCAGTTACGATAATAAACGCAACACAACTAAACACGACCCAATTTGCGCCCCCAGTTTCCCATAAGACTCCCCCCAACGTTGGTCCTATGGTGCGGACAATCGAAGCGAGACATCCGCCAAGTCCATGAATCAGTCCATACTGAGTGTCGGGAACACTGTCTGTGATGAGCATCACGACTGACAGGTACGTCAAGGCATCCCCGAAACCCATCACGGTTGTGCATAACACGAGGGCTGTGATTGGGGCAGAGTAACCTATGTGAATCGCGCCTTTTGATGATATTGCTGACAAGGAGCGTCGAAAAAGCACAGCAATGAGATCTCTTGCGGTTTGTGTAGTTTCGGTTGTGTTTGAATTGGAAAGAATGAGGGCGGCCGTGTCAGCCACAGTTGTTGTTGCGTTGTTGGACGAAATCAAACTCTGCGCATATTCTTGCCAGTCAAGACCAAATCTCGCTGGAATCAATAACACGGCTGGAAGCATCACACCAACTCCCAGCCGATACGTCCACCGCGTTCCCAAAATAGAGTTGGCTTTAAAATATCCCGCTTTGACGACAATTTTCATGAACGCGTATCCAGCCATGCTCCAGAAACTGACTCGCTGAGACAAGTTGTATCCACCACGATCAATGGGAGCAGCGGCAATGAGAGAAAGAGCTGTGAAGAAGATGGCATTCGAAAGCGCAAACAGAGTGTACATGGATAAAGGGACCAGTGTTCGGCTTGTCATCAGGTTGAGGTACGGAGCAATGTGTTTGACATAGAATTCGCTTTTGTTTTCGAGAGTATGGTCGATTGTTGAGTTGTCAAATGAGTCTGTATCTGAAACGGAATCAATCTGTTCATTATTGTCGTGGCTGTTTCGATCCCTGGGAAATGCACTTCCCGCAGTGGAACTGCGGCGCTTTGTTTGTGTCATTTCAAACCGTTGATTCGCATGCCCAGCTTCATCGAAACTGCGCCTATAACTTCGAAGGTCATCCGGAAGTAGCGAATTGTCTGAATCCAGCGCAGTTGAGATTTGGTTGTACGCGAAATTCTTGACGCCTTTCTTTGATTTATCTCGCCGAGAAGAAGATTCAGCACCTTTGTTTGAGGTGTGGCTGAATGAAAACTGGACAACTAGGCCAGATATCAGAGCTGTGAATGATCCCACGCTGCATGCGACTAGATATGGAAGCTTTTCAAGGACGGGGATGCCTGTATTTCAATTTTTCGAAACCGGTCAGAGTCGAAACTGATCAGAGAGAGTTTACAGATATGCGAGTGGTAAGGAACAAAATCTTACCGACAAAGAGAAGAGGATCAGCCAAGTATCCGCCCATAACGGCACCAGTCACGCCGCAGATGCCATAGACGATTCCATAGGCCGAGTACGCGAGTGCGCGTGAGCGATCGTCCTTTGCGAGTTCGCCAATCATTCCCTTGGCAACTACTGTATTCTATCGAGTATACCGGCACGTAATTAATTGGATGTTGTTTGAAAGGGCCAACAAGATCAGGTTACCCCAGCAAAACAACCCGTCACAAACAGTGAGGCCACAGACATCCAGTAGTTTGGTGATAAGCCCAGGAGCATTGTTCCGCATCCGTATCCTGCGAGGCCGGCCAGCAGAACCGGCTGTGTTTGAACAAAAAAGTGTTAAGATTGACGGGGACACGGGTTGCCGACTTGCGGGTTACCTTACGGCCGTACTTGTCTGATAGAAAGCCCATGACGGGTGCGCATACAATTGTCGGGAGGAAATAGGCAGACTGATGGTGACAACCCATTTAGAAAGGTCAATCGGAGAAAAGTAAGCACACCTGAAGAAGTCCCGCGTAATAACCGATCCGATCCTCGTCTGGAAGCAGATGACGAACCATGTAAGGGTAAGTTGGACCCAGCATCGAATGGATCAGAACCTCTGGCGATCAGTCAGAACAAGCGTCAGTGGTTTGGTTAAACGAAGGTATCGCACCTGGAAGCACAGTCAGCAGCAGCAGCGCAATCGACCGATACGGGAAATCTGGCGGAAAGTCGTGCTCTGAGAAACCGAATGGCATTTGTGAGAATTCAGATAAATTTAATATTTAAAATCAGTTGTTTGGATCTCCCATGTCCAACTCTGTAGTACATTCGTACATCTTTGACGAGACGAACCATGTGGGTGCAGTTTACAAGAATACGGTGACTGAGTCAGCGCTGGATGCATTCCGAGCGCGAAAGGCGCACGTCCAGGACCAACAAGACCCATCCGCAACTGCATTAGCACCGATGGACGAGCCACGGGCTGGCAGCGACATGAGCAAAGAATACGCGCCTCAATCAAAGATCCCGCATCTCTACGGTCCCGCTCTAGAACTCTCTGCTCTCGAAAACGCGCTCGCGGCATCGACGGCACGTGTGTTTGTTTCCCTTCTTGTATCGAAACCGTCTCCTTCAAATTCCCTCAAAGTGAAACTGCAATCTCTCGAATGGGCACTGGAAGATGCAGTTGCCCTCGCGCATCGAATGCGCATTGGCCATGACTTGTCCATCTCCGCCAGCACCGATGCTGCTGTTTCTGCCCATCAAAGCGCTGTCAGGCTGGACATTGAAGAACTCGTCATCTCTTGTGGCTCCCACTCGGATCCTTCAAGTGATACCCTTGTTTCTCGCATTCTCACTGTCGCTACGGGTTTTATTGGTTGGGATTGGGATCTGATTCAACGCATCTTGGCGCGAGATGCTCAACGCCTGCCTGATTTATTTGAGTCGCTTGTTGAATTGCGGGTTCCATTTGACGCTGGACTGGTGAAGCGATTGGTAACGGAATTGAATCTTACGTCTGTGCAACAGTTTGGATTGGAATTGCATCATCGGAAAAGGACCATGGCATGGCCCGATAACACTGGCTATGAGCTGCGCATGAGGCAAATTGAAGCAACGTTTCCTGAAGTGTTGTCGAGGCAAGGTGGGTTGTAATTATTCCTCTCTCAGATGTGACCAATGGTTTACTCCGCCAAACCTAGAATACGATCGAGCGATCTTCAGCATAAACTCAAGTCTCGCCCAAGTTGAGTTATTCTGTATACCAGTAGGCGCTCGACGACGAGGAGAAGACCACATGGTGTATCTGGATGTGTGTGTCAGCGTGAGGCCATCCTCCTCTGGAATCACTCAATCAACCGACGATGGCATTACAACTTTGAAATGCGCGTGCAGAAACTGCCGCCAATCTAAACTGGACTTAAAACATGGCTTCAAAGAATCCAGTTTGGATTTCATGGTGGAAGATTTTCGAAACGTGTTTAATGAAGCTGGCATGCATTTTGAAGGTTTGCGCAAGTGGACCGTCTTGCTAGTTTTGATATTTTCCAAGTCTTTTGCAGGGTGGATGAAACATGTCCAGCAGTACTGGGATTTGTTCGAATCAACAGGGAGATGATGGGGTGAATCAGTTTTATCAATCTTGTATCGCCAGCATACGCGTGACTTTATTTCTCTCAAGGCTTCATGCGACTTTTGCACATCTTGACCAGGTGCCTGTGACAGTTTTTCATTTGACAGGACCAGCAAAGTTCAATGATAGACTTTGTGAATATGCGCTTGAATTGAAAGGATTGACTGTTACTGGGGACGCTGTTCTTGGTATTTCTGAGACAGACCCGCATGCACAATTCTTTCCCTCATCTGAAAGGTAAGCTTTTTTTTTGTTTTGATGGTTTGAGACGCGTCGAAAGTGATCAGAAGTCCTGTCAAGGGGGTTGTTTGAGTGTTTGAATGTGGAATACATTGCTCCGCATGAGCGCTGGTGAATGGCATGATTAGGTTTTGTGTCCATTGAACGGTGTGGAGAGTATCAGTGTGTTTGAACGCAATGAGGTCCATTGCTGGTACTTTTAATAAATCTAATTCAGCACAGACATGACAATCACTCCGCCAATCAAAAGAGTTGCTCCAAATGCCTTCATTATTGTCACACGACTTACTGCAAGTTCCATCCACCCAAAATGATCTGCAGCTAAAGACGACAGGACCTGTGCGCAAACAAAGGCGCCCATCAGTACTGAAGAGTCCAAACGCTGTGGTAGGTATGAAAACATGGTTGCGACAGCAAATCCCACGAATCCGCAAGGGTAGCACCACCAAGGTGTTTCTGGAGTTGTGATTACTTTTAGTTGTGCTTCTTGAGAATGAGGAGTTAAAAAAATAGAATACCTGCACGGAATTTCCTGAAATTGGTCGGCCGCCGCACATACTCTATCGCAAACGCAATTGAACATGGAACAAAAGAGACACAGGCAACAATCAACGTTGCAAATCCGGCGCTGCCGTAATGCATCCCCAACGTCGAGTTCATTCCAGCTTGCATCGACTCTCCCATCCCAGAAAGGACACTTATCAGGATACAAAAGCCGTATCTGAGGAGCGAGATAGCTGCTGGCTTTGGTGGTGCCTCATTTTGCCTGTGTTCCTTTTCCAATGAATCCGGTACAACAGAATCGTCGGTTGCGAGAAATTCGATACTCTCGGGCGTACTTTCGGACGCGTTAATCGATCTTGTCGATGATTCCGCGTCTTTCACAGGCACCAGTTGAGTCGACCTTAACCGCGCAATTAAAATCACCACCACACCAGCAACAGTCATTGTAAACCCCACAATCATTCCAACACTCGTATCCCTCTTCACGACCCCAATAATCCCAAAATGCTGCGACAACAACGCATTGAACAATTGCGCCGACACTTGAATCGAGAAACACAGGTTCACTCCAATCTCAGGAACACACGTGAGCACGGACCAGACAACAAATGGACCCATGAATCCGCCAAAGTATGAGAACCACGGTGCATTTGCGGCGCCTTGGGCAAAGTTTACGGTTGCGCCGGCTTTCGTTTCAACGAGGAATAGAATGAGGGCTGGCAGGATTGATACGGTGAATACGAACCATGTTGCAAAGGCAGGGCCGCCGATCCTTCCCAGGACGGTACTTGTTGCGCCTTGGAATGTAATGAGACCGCCAACGATAAGCGGGAAGATTATGGTCCAGTCAACGGCCATGTTTTGGATTCAGATGGGTAGTTTTCGGTTCTTGCAAATGGGTCCCGGTCGGATGCGGGAAGGACAGACCTGTTTGTGTGAAACACTTTGTCAGCCGTGAACTATCAATATGTGACCCAAAATAAATAAAAATAAAAAATCTGACTCAAGCCGCACCCAACTCCTGACCATCCATCAAGATATCCTGCCCAACTGAATCTCTTGTTCATATTTTAAAATGCTCCTAGAATAATAAGACCCCGAATAGAACACATTCATCACCAGCGCGTGCATCCTTTCTGAAAGAGCCCACAAAATCGCGGCCACAAAGCCAGACACTTTTTCATACATTTATATTTCACAACAGTAGCCAAGCTTCAGTCTGAATCGGAATCAAAAATAACGTTCTTTTTGGTGGGTCTTGCTGATGCAACCGCCCCGACAGGATTCCTCATTGAGTCTCCTCCACCCTCTGCCAGCCCTCCCGAATTCCCACTGTCTTCCTCCATTCTGATGTTAACTTCCTCCTCGTCATCAGAGTCTGCGAAAGCGCCAACGTTTTTGCCTTTTGACGCAGGCGTTTGTTGCGGCGGAATGACTTTTAAGTCCTGACTTGCAACTGACACCATCGGCGTTTTGTGCACTTCGTTATCCAAAAGGGATGAGCCAACATTGACATCAGTTTGCAGTGTCATGACCGTGTCCTCCTCCCTTGATTCAACGCGCCTGTTCATGCCTTCAATTGGCCGTTTCACCAAATCCTTGACTTTCCTCCTTTTTGGTGGCATTTCAATATTTTCAGCGTCAGCCTCATCCGTGTCTGAAGATGCCGATTTCGGGTGAATTAATGCAGGTTTAGATTGTTTCTGTTTGACTGCGCTTTCCTTTTTTGACAAGGTGCTGTTTTTCTTGGTGGCATCTGTCAATGCACGGTCAGAGCTACCTCCAGCGAGGGAGGCAGCCTTTTCGCGTCGCTTCCGCTCAGCCTCAAAAAATGCGTCATCGTCAACATCGTCATCCGAGTCCTCAACAAACTGCGAGAAAAGACTTTGTTAAATTTGTGTCATACTCTGGAAATCAAACGAACCTGCTTCGACAACGCCGACTGGATATTCTTTTCAGGTTTTTTCCGCTTCTTTGTTTCATCTTCCTTTTTTTCATCGTCGTCGCTGGTCTCCCTTGGTTTCAATTTCTTTGCCGGCTTCTTTTTCTTCTTTTTAACCAGCTTATGCAACGGTTTCCCCTCCGAGTCAACAGGATTGTCAATCGCATCTCGCAGGAATTTCACATCATCTAGTATACTGTCTGCCGTCCGGTCTTTTGAAACAAGCCAGTGGACGTCAGCATCTGCGACGCCAATCAGTGTGTCAGTTTTCTTTTGAACCAACCCATCAGCCAGTCGTGTCTCACCTCCCGCGATAACTTTGTTGACATGAAGTAGTTCCAACAGCAAGTGCACTTTGTTGTTTCGTTCAAGCGCAATTCGGATGTCGGGTACAGTCGCTGCTGCGACCAAATCATAATCTTCAATATTCGCGTCTGGTGACTCCTCTTCAAACATTCGTTTCGTTGCAAGATTCGACAGCGTCTGGCGCGTTGGAAAAAAAACTTGAGGAAACAATCATAATCGATCGTTTAAATCCCTCACAATTTCGAGCCATTCAATGATTCCGAGTTTCCCTCCCTCCATCAGAATTGACACTGCAACTCCCAGCTTTTCGGACCACGTCAGACCTCGCTGAATCTCCAATTCATCGTCCGAACTGGATGAAACAGTCAGCGTTAATGAAAAAAATTGATTCAATTCGCAAAACGCGACTCAACGGAATCAGCTGCCGGTCTTTTTTCTCGCCAAATTCGCCAGCGTCGTCACCAGCCCGCACATCCATGACGTCATCGTCAGCTCCGTACATAATTCTTCGACAGTCTCCTCGGTTTTTAGGGAACAATATCTACTCCACCCAAAAATAGCAGTGTAAGGAACATCCAGCAAGCAGGCGCAAGCACAAATTAAAAAGCTAGTGGCACCTCAATCAATATCAGCGGGTTTTCTTTTGCCTTTGTCGTGAATTTTTTGATGACGTAGCGGATAAACTCTTTCAACTCCTTGTATTCGCGTGAGCCTTCCATTCTGCGCTCGTCGGAAACAATTTGGTTGAAAAGTTCAAACAGCGATAGCTGAAGGATTCGAAAAGTGGATAAAGTTGAGTTGTATAAACATACGAAACAAGTCCGTTGATTCATACCCGATACAAAAACGGCTCCATTTTTGATTTGACAAAGATTCGATGCAGCAGTGTAGTTGCGTAATGAAGATATCGCGGTTCGACGTCTTTATAATGCTTCAGCAGCTGATAATATGTAGAAACGACATTGTCATTTGCAAAATCCTGCTCACAACAATCAGGGCAAGGTCAGAATCAAGCTTCAGCAGTCAAAATGGGTGCACTTACCATTTCAATCTTTTCGAATCGAAATTCGTGCTCGACGCATTTCTTCTTCACTGTCGCCGCATCTTCGACATCTTCGAAATGATCCACAACGGCGGCTGGAGAACATCAATGTATCAGAAATCAACATAAAGCAAGATGTTGAGATGTTTACCTTCATTGCTGCCAAGGGTCTTTCCTTTGCTGGAAGCACGCTGCCGAGACTTCCGTCGAACAACCATAAACTCTTTGGATTTCGAAAACCTTTCCAGCATCTTCATGAAAATATGGACAGTTTCCACCAACGATTGCAGATACCTTGAATTTCAAGATTAGGATACAATCACATCTCCAAAATAGCGTACTTACCCAAAAGATTGCGTGGTAAACTGCCTGCACAATTGACAAATGGCTTCGATAATATACGCTTCGTAGTACAGATTGTTTTGGATATTATTCGACGCGTCGCGGTATTCTTCATTCTCAGATTCGGCCATTGCGCTAAGTGTGACAAGCTGAGCACGTCGAGAGTTGTTTTAGATCAACAAATCATCACTGTGAATAAAAAACACTCACGATTTGTTTCAAACACTCGAGCGCAGCTTGCAGTTCCTTCCATTTCTATACGATATAATCAGCACTGCGATGGAGAATATCAAACAGTAATTTCAACTCCAACCTTTTCCTCAACGTAGATTTGCATCCGCTTGGTGACAAACATCATACTGCGCGCATTAATGAAATCGGTAACAGTGTCAAAGTCAAATTTTTCGCGTTCTGATGCATCGGTTGCCTTTAAAAGAAAAAAGTTCATTTTCGCTGCTTCGTCTGCCCCCGCCAAGAAAAATCTCCCCACCTTTAAAACTGCGACTTGATACTCCAGAAAGAATTTGACAACGCATAAAAAGCGGTAAAAATCGCCTTCGGTCACATGCTGCCGCTCTTTATCAAAGTCATCTTTTACCGAAGAAATCAGAGCTACGTTGGGAGGAACAAAATTAGTTTTTTCGTAACGGTAGAATCATAAATCAGAGGCAATCTCACAGTTGAAGGAATGTTCCAAAAATGAATCTGCAGTTTCCTTAAGCGCAGTTTTCGCTTCTTCGTTCCGGATGGCGTTTTTCGTAACAGGTTCCTAGCATTCGCAATGCGCGCATGTCAGTTTTTCGATTCGACCGTCATCTTAAAAAAAAAAAAAAAAAAAAAAAAAAAAAAAAAAAACCAGCACCTGCTGTGACTTTTTCGACACACGTCCCGTTGTTTTTCCCAAGTCCATTGCATTTCCCACCGATTTCAGGGCCGCTGCTGGGCTAAAAAAGTTGACCATCTTGCCATTCTACAAAAACATGAACATCCATGTCGCGTTAAGATGAAAGCTAACTCCAGAAAAACCACAAGACATACCCCAAGATTCATGGATAAAGTCCCTCCGAACCGCGAATGTCGTGATGCGAGAGGGCGCGCTGCCTTTTCGGAAAGTTCCTTTTTCGCAAGCATCGACAGCGTTTCGGATTGCACAGTCTGAAAAGAAAGGCGACAAGCGGCCGTCAGAATGTGTATTGAATCGACAGAGCATCACAGAGCTTTTGATGGCACCTGAGTGGACTGAAGGAGCGACTTGACAGTGCGGTTATTAAACAGCAAAAACACAATCTCAAGAACGAGCATGTTGTAGTCAGAAAACTCTTTTTCGTCCATTGAGGCCGCGAAGGTGAGAATCAGGGATAAAACGTTGCTTTTGTTGAAGGCAACAATCAGTTTTTCCTATTTTTGTGGGTTGAATAAAGTTCGGATTCATCTTCCTTTGCTGTGGTTTCAGGTGTCATAAACTTGCCTGTAATGAAGCGCGATAATAGTTTTCAGCGGACGCAGCAGCTGAAACTTGCGGGTCTTTGATTGCGAGCAGGTTTCGAAAAAGTGTAATAATTAGTCGTATCTTCGCGTTGTCTTTTTCCGAACGGTCTCTGTTTCAAAATTCAAACTGTCTGTGAATTGAAAAGAATGCGGTTTGAGCGGATGAGGTCGCATACCTGTACGAAAGCGACAGAGATTTAACCAGTACGAGCATGATCTGGTCAACGACTTTGTCCGCGAGAAACGCATCCTTGTAAGTCAAGAGCGTCGTTATCTGGTCTGGCGATAGCGCATGTGCATCGTCCGACGTGGTCCATGTGAGAGGAACGAGAAGTTGAACTGAAGAGCGGATGCCGTTGTCAGATTCTAGAATGAGATGCCAAATTAAACAACGCCAAAGATGTACTCACCTATCAGCAGAGCCCGTTTATACTCCCTTTCGTCATTTACGTCAGAATGGATCAACAGCGGAACCAGGTCCCTTGACAACACATTCCATTCGCCCATAACGGCAAAGACTCGCCGATCCGGCGTATCGTTATCCATTCGAAGAAGCCGCTTCAAATCGCGCAGGCATTCTTAATAATCCAAGGTTTATGCGTCAGCGAATTCGTCGGCCAAACGATGACGGACGTGGGGTTGAATAAGACAAAAGTACCCATTGCCTCATCGCCGGCCACGTACTTCCCATCTTCGACACCGCCAAGTGCAGTGCATATGTTGAGAATGCGGTTTCTGTCGGTGTCCTGCCTTGCGAGCCGCTGCTCCTCGAAATGGGTGTGGAACTGCGAGTCCATTTTTGGTGAATAAATAAATAAATGCAAGATTGTTTGGTTTCGGACACGGGATAAATGTTTATTCGAGTTGATTCAACGAAATTGCCAACTGAAAGCACAGAAAGACGCGTGGGAAAGCAAGAACTCGTTCATAACGTGCAAACTGGACCTGCGTTTCCATGAGATACTTTACCTTGACTGCAATTCATCGATGCAGCTGTATTACAGGTACAACTGAATTCCGAAGCCCTGCGGCATGCCACTAAGACGCGCGCTCTGGTTCGGAATTTTCACCGGCATCGAATCCAACCTCGCACTCAAACAACTCCTCAAAACTGGTTTGAAAACCACCCATTTGTGCTGCTCTGTTTAATGAACTGAACCGTGGCATTCGATGATAGCAAGTATTCCGAGTCAACTTCCACATAGGCTTTGTGTGTCCACCAGTTCAGAAGCAGGTAGCGCACAGTGCCTCCAACCTTTCTGCCCAATCACTACCATTGCGTGGCACCCAAGGACTTCAGCCCTCATAATACCCAACATGCTGCCATTGGGAAGAAGTAAAGTCGCGGGTGACAGAAAATCCTGAAACAAGTCCAGGTCCGTAGGTTTTAAGAAGGCTGACTAAATCGGCACCAACAAAAGTCAAGCTCATAGGTAACTCCAGCATAGATAACTCCAGTATGGCCTGGTTTCGTTGCAAGGATTCGTTCAAGAAAACCCTCGGACTCTCACCCCTCGTTATGCCAAATGCGTTGATGAGGGTTGGTTCCGTTCATCTTCTTTTTGAGGAACTCAGCAACATTGAGCATTGATGTCGGTTCGGCATTGTTCATTGCAACCAGGTAGTGCTGAAGAACCACTGGAGCATGCATGTAGCAGAGACCACCGTCGTTCGACAAGCGCATGGTCTTGTCCACTGCGTTTTTGATGATCCCGATGAGCCGCAAAGACATCCTTTCCAGCAGCCCATTCGGGATGAGACTCTACAAAGGAGTCAAAGAACGAATTTGGGTCCATTGGAAAGCAGATGGGTGATTTCTCGCCAACTTCCACACTGCTTTCAAGCGGTTGCGACCTGCCACTGATACATCAGAAGTTCCATGCAGCAAAGTATGCAGCTCGCGCTTTCATGATCCAGGGTCTTCTGCATTGAGCAAGGATGTCCTTTGCATGGAGAAACAGAAGCAGTTTTGGTTGTTGCTGAGAAGTATCAACGTCAGCGCGGGCAAGCGCTCCTCTCAACTGGTGCTCATCCAGATCCCATTCGGCGGGGCACGGACTGAAGATGTTGGAGGATGTCATTTGAAGAAGAGAAATAGAAGGGAATGAAAACTTTGTGCACCACCCAAGTCAGGTAATTTATTCCGAACCCACGGCCCTCATTCTCTCCAATTCAAACACACCGAAGCTACACAAGCCGCAAGAGATCTCGTTACTGTGCTTTTCGACGCTTCTTCTCAGCAATGTCATCAAAAGGCGCGGTTTACTTTGGTTACTCTGTCCCAATCACAGCCATGGGTTTCGGGGCTGCCTTGACGTACCTGTCAGTCGTGATGCTCATCATAGACAGTGTTCCCGACATTCAGAATGGACTGATTCATGGTGGCTTGCGTCGATTGAATGAGATACCATGTGATTCGTTTTTACTTTGAACCGCATATGTGCCCGCAAGTAAATATTTAAAAGAACAAAAAATGCTCCGACGACTCCTCACTCCAGCTCTAAGGCATACACAACTCGCCTACAAAGCCACTGCAACAACAACAATATCATTCCCATCACCCAACCAATGGCCTCAGACTGTCCACTCCCGCTTCCTCACCGACATTCCAAAACGCATCAAACCAGCAACAGGCCAAGGCTACATCAGCCGCAAAATCAGACCCGACCCCAACACCCTGCCACCAGTACAACCTTTACCATGCCCGGAACGGCCACCGACTGCGTTCATGCTGTGGCTTGCAGACAAGCGATACGTAAACGTCGATATGACTAGAGGCGTTGCACCGCGGAGTGCATTTGATCTCAAAGCTGTGGTCAATCTGGACTATATTGACGAATACCGCGAAATCGGGAAGCTTAAGAGAGCGGTGGGTGGTTTTTTTTTCAATGACAACATGATGCAGCTGATTCACATTCGCTCACTCTCTTCGACAGCCATACGTAGATAGAGCGAAATCCTTGAAAGATAAATACTCGGTCGCAATGAAAAAGCATCTCGAGGTGAATACATTCGCAACTAAAAAAACAAACATATTCTCTAACTCCCATTCTTTCCAACCGCACCAGAGCCTCCAAGGACACGCAGTAAGTATCCCATCCCATCCACATATCCACAGATTCAAAACCCCAAACACCAACCTCACCTTTTCTTTCTCAACAGGAAAAAGGCTCCGGCCGAAACAAACGCGACAAAGACCCCGAAACGACTGCAGCTCGAAAAGCCGCCCTCAAAGAAACTCAAGAACGCCGTAAAGAACAAAAACGCGCAATCGCAATTGAAAATGCTCGACTCGCACAACTTCGTGCCGAAGAAAATCGTCAAACGAGGACAGCTTTGTTGAACCCCAACTTGGCGGATGAGGAAAAAATTGATCGAATCGCGAAAGATGTACTGTTTTTGAAGCGAGCAACGTTGAGGCGTGCAGACTTGGAGGAGGAAACAGAGCCCAAGGCTGCAACTCGCAAGACTGAGAGCGCAGCAGACTATGTGCCTCCCTTCGTGAAAGCGGCTCTTGCTGCTGTCAAAAAGGAGAATGCACTCAAAGAGAAAGATGCTCTTGATGCAAACGCGGAAAAAGCGCTCAAAGAAAAGGAGGCAAAGCCAACGCCAAAACCAAATCGAAGTGGATGGAAGCAGCAGCCACCCCAATAAAAAAGGTTCTTTTCAAAAATGCTCAACAAACACAGCTGATCAGTATACCTTGAAAAATGCTTTATTTTAATGTTTGCGTTTTGATGCCTATTTTCTGGCATCGCCGAAAGCTTGCTGCACTTTCAAACTACTCCTTAACAGAGTCAGACTGGCAGCTTTCCGATTTGGGCTACAGCTCCGATTTGAAACGCTGGGTTGACTGGAAGCCCATCTTCCCTTCTCAGTGCCTTCCTCCACTCCATTTATCGCGTGCTCACGCTGATACTCATCCAAATTCTGAGCGAATGGGCTGTGACGATCGTTTAGTTGTGGCGCTCGCGATGGAAGTGGGGTTTTGGAGCGAGTTCCGCTTATTGGATGTTTCGCACCCTTTTCAGCTCGACCGGCCTTGAACGAACCTTCTGACTTGTAGCCAGACAAGATGTCCCTCAAAATCGAAATCTGATCACTCTGGTACAAAATGTGGATAGTGAGAAAATTACACGGCATTTTCGAAAAGTGCAAGTCACACCTTCGCCTCCATTCGCTGAATAATTTCTTTGAGTTCACGTCCAATTTCATGCAACCGAGCCTTTTCCGACTTTGGTTTCTTGGATCGAGCAAGATCTTCAGATACAGAATCATAATACTGCACCAAACTATGATAATGCCTATCCATCCCCCCAAATAAACAAAATCAGCATTGCATCAGGCAGAAACTCAAAACCACTCACAATTTCAATCGATGAAAATCCTGCTGCAATTTCGTCAACACCGATTTCAATTTCCCGGAATCTTCAAATCCAGTCCCAACGGCAGCTGCAATTTTTTCATGATGGATTGCCTGGTCTTCGTGTTGTGGCCGGGAATGACTTGGAGAACGCGAGCGAGCAGCTTTTGAGGAAGACAATGGTCATTTGATCGAAAAACACGTTATCAAACAAGACGAACACTCGCACCTGACGCCGCCCTCTTCTTCCGCATCGTACAAACAGAACACAGCGCAGGATTATGCGATTTCAACAATGCGTACACTGACTGTAAATTCGCCGTTACTGAGTGAGACTTGTTTGTGCTCTGGTCCAAAGAAAAAAAAGGAACAATGAATTCACATCTCATCTTCCAAAAAAAACACAACAAACCATTCCAACAACAAAAGGCATGTCCCGCGCATACTCTGTATCCGCTGCTGCGCCGTGCGATGAACTTCTGCCTCTTGAAAGCGATCTGTTATGCGTCTGTCTGTTCACACTCGCAATATTTGTCGGAGCCGTGGAGCGATACGGATCGATTCTTTTCCATTTTGGGTCCTATGCAAAAACCCAGTTAATCTTGACCCCGTCCATTCAACTCTTCCAAACGAGAATCACCTGCACCGCCGAACGACCATGTTGCAAAGGCTTAGAAGAATCACCTCTCCGCCTTCCATCCAATTCCTTCAATCCAATCCTCGACACGGGCTGTGCTTGCGTATCTCTCGCCGCCGCAACAATCTTCATAACCCCATCTTTCCCTCTCCTCCTCACAAACTCGATCTCACTCAAAACCCCCTGAATATCCTCCTTCTCCAAAAAACTATCGTTCACAGTTGAAGTCTCCAAGGTAGAACGTGGTGGCTGCTGCTCAACAGCATTCAACATGTCCACATTTTCCATGTCAGCTTCTTCACCGGTATCCTCAAAATGGTTCGCATTTGCCGAAAACTTGCGAGACCGGGATCGAGAATTGGATCGTGAGCGATGGCGCGATTTAGACGTTGCTCTCGCATCGTGAATCATTGAAAGACGGCGCTCTCCATTCCGAATCCGCTCTTTCAAAAGACGCATTTCCAAAAGCGCATCATCACGCTCAGATGCTGTCAAGTGCTGCAAGTCACGGAAACGGTCCAACTGGCGTTCGAGAACAAATGCTCGTCTTTTGGCAGTTTCCAATTCAGATTCCAGTTCTTTACAACGAAATCAAGTTAAAAACCCTTCTCAAATGTAAAGGAACCATTTTAACAACAAACCTGATCGTGCATTCATATCCTCTTCTTGTGGAAACACATAAACTCTTTCGCGCGGGATCCGCGAATGGGCCGACGACGGAGATGGATGTGTATCCGTTTCTTCCAATCGCTGCTGCCGCTGAACAGGCGCACTACTATTTCCTCGACTTCGCTCATTCACCAAAATCTGACGCGTGGCATTCAAATCATGTTCCAAAGTGTCAATCAAATTCCTCGCCCTTTCCCTCTCCCCTTCCAGCATTGAAACTTTTTCTTGCAGCGTGCGTAATGCATGTGTCACCGCTAACAGCAATCAATAAAAAAGTGCCGGTTAATTCATATTATTAACCGACCAAAACCAGGTACCCACCTTTACTGCCCTCATCTTCAGGCAAATGCCCCAACAACCGCCTCTTCCCACCAGCTTCCACTTTATCCACAACACTCGGAATCATCGACGGACCTTGCTCAGTCAAATTCATGTGGGACCCTTTGACAAGCGGGTTCGCAAGCTCAGCTAAATTCGGCGTAGCTCCAGGACCACTACCACCCAAAGACGTCAGTGAGCTTTGATGAGAGACTGCTGAAGGAGGTGCAGCAGGTTGCGACGGCATTTTTGCCAACAAATCGCTCGTTTGAATACCATATGGCCGAGGAGGTTTCGAAATTGGATCCGTCGATGGAAAAACACCATGACTCTGTCTTTGAGGCAACTGAAAGATTCTTTCTCCATCACTATCATCCCTCATTTCACGCATTTTCAGCAATTGCGGTGAAGCCTGACTCTCAGAATACATTGGACTCGCATTCGCAAAATTCGTTGGCTCACTCATTTCATCTATTCCACCACCCTCAAAACTCACTGGACTCCGACTTCGCTGCCTCGCACGTCCTCGAAACATTTCATGACTCTGCAAATCATTCTGTGAAAGTTTCCCAATCGATCCGGTGGATGCAAATCGATCTCTCTCGTCAATCATCAACGACGAGTGAGATGCATTCATTTTCAGACTTGCATTTTGCGCACGCGCGGGTAAATTGGTTCGCGATGCCGATGCCACTGAAAAATTTCCCAGAGATCCGGAATTCTTCACAGGCGATCCGGATCGCGTGTCATAATCCGGTGAAAGCGTGGGTCGAGATGGCGACCGTGATGCAGATCGAGAACGAGGTACTTCGGTTCGCTTTCGTTCCAAAAACCTGCCTTCACTTTGAAATGGTTCCGTCGACGGTAAATGGGATTGTTCTGAAGTCAGTGGGTTCGACAAAAGACTCGGACGTGAAGGAGAGCGAGATGGATTTTGAGATCTTGCAACACCCTCCTTTCGATTCAATCCAGAAGCAGATATCGTTCGAGACGGTGGTTGTGGCAGAGTCGGTCTCGAAGGAGAGCGCGATAAATTTCGAGATGATATGGTTCCTTCAGCACGATGGAGTCCAGCAGCAGACATTGCTCGAGAAGGTGGACGTGAAAGCGCAGGATTTTCTGTAGTCCATGGATCCGATGGCTCCATGGAATATCTCATTCTTTCCGATTCCTGCACAACACAAGCGTAAGTCACGCGTTTCACACAATAAATGATAAATACCAATTTTCGTTCAACTTCAGCAATTTCTTCAGCAATTAGCTTCTCGAATCGTTCAGAAATGTCGCTGTCCAGATGCCGCGTCGAATTTAACCTCCCGTGTTCATACACTACAGGATTGGTTTGCTCCAGTCGCGTCACGCTCGAATTAAAAAGCGATCCAGTTGTCTTGACCCCCGTTTCATAACCCAAATTCTCTCTACTCCCTGCAGGAAAACTATCGCGGCTTCTTGACAAATTTGTTTTCGAATCTTTTAAACTATGATTGGACGATGAGCGACCCTTGCCCCCCTGATTGAGTTTTCCGTTTTCGTTGGGTTGATGGAAAACGTCTCTCGCATTGGCAAGGTAATTGCTTGAGGGCGACAAACTGGAATCAGTTGATAGTTCGTGATTTGTTTTATGCTGCATGTTCAATATCGTGAGAATGCAATCGTCAAATCACAACAGGAACAACCATACCTGAAACTTGTCCTGCCTCCATTCCTTTGACACCTCCTGATGAGAAGAATACACGCTTCCACCCGTTCCCTGCACCGGAGACTCCAAAGGCGGTCTATCCGAAAAGGAACCCATCGCAAAATCAGTTGCACCCCTGCCAGGAGTCGTTGCAGCAGGATTCAGCGCGCGCGACCCCATTTCCCTTCGAGACACAGAGACACTCGCCGTCCTTGCCCGTGAAGGCGTCACAGGCGAACCAAACTGACTTGATGCAGCCGCGCCAGGGCTCCCAAACTCTCTCTGCTCGTACACAGAGTTTAACTGAGCCGGATCCTTCTCATTAAAACTCCGTCGATGCTGTTCCGTCTCCTTCCCTTTCTGAAATCCGCCATCCATTGAAACCGCATGTTTCAACGTTTGCCCTGCCTTATCTACTTGCGCTTGGACGGATCCAGACCATACCGGATAAGATGCAGATTTTGGCGCCTCACTTGCACGTCGAGGTTTCACAGTTGAACCCAATTGCGAATTTTGATTGAAAAAGTTCCTTTGTTGTTCCTCTCTATCAGCAGCACCAATTTTCGACGGATTCCGCGTATCATTCGCACTTCCACTCTGCCGCAAAAACGAAGGAGGCGACACACTCTCAATCCACGAATTTGACGAATTTCCATGCACAACATGCAACCCCAAAGGACTCGCAGATTTCACCGGAGACGTGGCCAGTGACACACCTTTGGAACTCACAACCGACGGAGATTTCAACACGGCAGTTGAATTCGATGTGATTGATGATGCAACGCGGTTCGTTGTCGATCGTTCCTTCTCAGGGTATGCTTGTTTCGGCGGCATGAAATCTCTCGCACTAAACACTCCACGTTTCGTGCTCGAATTTTGATTTTCGCTGAGTACGGTTGTGGATATGTTTGCAGACCGATCCCCCGCGTGAGAAGGCGCCAAATGCATTCCACCCACAGGGTTCAGAGAAGATGAATTTCCCGGTGAACTGTCCGATGAATTTGTATCCCTAGAGCGATAAAAATTCCCAGGAGATGTTGTCGGTTTCAAGAGATTCACTTTCGCCGCAGAGCGCACCGCGGTAACATTTGAAGTCGACTCGTTCAAATGCTTTGCAGATTTTTGCAAGTCCACAGATTTGGTTGGAGAATTCATTGATGTTTGCAGAAATTCAGATCTCGCGCCTGTATTTATACGTTGACTGGATACTTGCGCACGAGGGATATGATTCGAAGATGAACTCAAAACAGGCTGTTGAAAAGAATGCGATTTTGGGGGCGATGGAGACTGCCGCACGTTTGTATTTTTTAAGTTTGAGTTTGAATAAAGATTCGTATTTGAAGAGGGGGTTGGTTGAGCGTCAAATCGAGAGTTGGTGTCATTGAATGCGACAGAATCTGCGTTGGCAAAGTCGGCGGAAGAGGGCAAGCGCGAGTTATTCGACGCAAAGTAAGCTACATCGGCCTTCTCTGAACTGTGTCGGATATCGTTCGACGGCCACCGAGACGTCGGTATTTCAGACTGGTCCCCACGACCGCGGATCCCAGACCCAGCAACAGAGGGACGCGTGACTCTAATCTGAATGCTATGCTCGTCTCCCTGAGTACCAAGTGAAGTAGCGCTCTCAAGTGCCGCTGAAGAAGACTCGCCGAATCTGTTCTGATTCAAGACAATGTCCGGATTCTGGCTACCCCGATTCGATATATACCTCCCACCCCGATTCTCACTCCCAAGCCCCAAATTGGGCACATCAAATCTGCCAGAATACTCGGCGCCCTGCTCCTTATCAATGCCCGGGTCCGAGTATCCAAACGAGAACGAGAGCGCGTCAGCAAAATGCACCGATGACTCGCTCCGTGCGTCCAGTCCGAGAATATCGTCCTCAAGTTCGCGTTCGAGTCGGTCCAGGTCGGATAAGCTCAGGTCAAGCAGCCCTGGTGAGGTCATGTCCACCTGACTTTGCTTATGTTGTTTTGTTAAATAAAAATGTTTCGAGGTGAAATATATTTAAATTTAACCCACACTGACTCCAACACAGTCCAGCGCTATGCACCAACAGCCGCGGCCTCTCTGAACCGAATGCGTGGTACTCAATCAATATTTGCGGTGGAAATTCTTTCCCACGCTTTCCAAATAGACCGGAACGAAAAGCGCTGTCTCCGCCGGAGGAGCGCCTAAGCAGCTACAGCGCTCCTTTCCAACCCAGCGCCGCGCTTATCCCCCCAACCAGTTCCACGATTTACCGTGTCTATAAGAAGCAACCCACGCAAGACCCTGTTCCCATCTACCAACACAAACAAACACAAATACTCCACAACTTACAACCAAACCAAAAATGGCCATCACAGTCCGCAAGTTTTCCAACGCGTGCTACTGGATCACTGTAGTTATCATCACCCTGTTCATTGCGCTTTACCTGGTCTTCTTTCGGATCGTCCAAGACAAGGTGTCCAACTACCCGGCGCCCACTGCGAGAATTGGTTTCTACAGCCACGCGTCCGTGGGTTCCCTCTTCTTCTTGTCCGGCCTCATCCAATTCAACGCAACCCTACGCCACAAGTACAAAACCCTCCACAAGATTTGCGGATACTTTTACTTCACCATGTCCATCCTCGTGATTCTCTCCCTCATTCCACTCCTCATCGGCGGCGCAGAGACGGGAATTTCCGCATGGCTATTCGCAATCCTCACTGGCCCGCTGTGGCTCTGGGCAAACTACCTTTCCTACAAAGCCATCATCAACGGCGATGTGACACTCCACCGCCGCATGAACATACGCGCATTCGGATTCGCTTGCTCAATCATCTGGATGCGGCCTATCGTTTCTCTACTGTCGGCTCCTTGGTCAGTCACCTCCTTCGACGAGGTTCAACCGCGAATCTCCGAGGCATTGAAAAGCGTCATGTGGTTCACTGTCTTGATTGAAATAATGGCCGTCGAGCTGTATCTCCACTACGAAGACAAAACCCGAGCACCACTTGTCAGCGCCGAAACGGGTTCCCGATTCTTGACCTCCCAGGAAAAGGCCGCGCTCAGCTTGTTTGACAGAAACCCATTCACACCGGCAAAAGTAGTTGTCTTTGAAATGCTCAACAAAAGCGTTCTCCGAATTGTGTTTCATTTGGAGGGTAAGGCAATCATCACGGGTCCCGGCGAACATATTTCCCTTCGCGCAAAAGTCAGCGGAAAGAAAACCACGCGCAACTACACGCCAATTACAACCCGCTCGAATATGGAGGCGGGCTTAGTCGAGCTGGTAATTCGCCTGGTCCCCAACGGTGCCATGTCCTCAATCCTGCAATCAAGCGTCACAAACGATACGACAAAGGAACTTCCTGCATTCCAAATATCGCACTGCCTCGAAGCCTTCGATTACCAAGCCAACAAATATGCATTCATTTTGATGGCAGCCGCCGGAACCGGGATTACACCGATGATCAACATTGCGCGTTACATTCTCAAAAACCCGGCCGACAAAACGCGTATCCACCTTATCTTCAGCGTCCGCAATGCCGAGGACACGTTCTTGGAAAACATTTTGAAAGATCTTGTTCAACAAACCGTCTCGCCTTCTCGCTTCAGTTATGAAGTGAAACTCTTTTTAGATGTTGTGACGGCAGAGTCCATTCACGGTTTTACAAGCAAGGAAACGTCCTCGCGTATTCTTCTCTCGGGCCCTGAAACGTTCATGCGACCGTTGGAAGCGAGCCTGGTTAAGTTGGATAAGGCTGTGCAGGTGTTAAGTTTCGGTGTTTCTGACCGCTGAAAATTCTTATTGTTACCGACTGAAAATAAACTGAAGTTTTTAAAGGAATCTTCTTCACGAGTACTCGGCAGTATATTTTTTTTTGGTTCAGTTTGCCTGATCAAGAACACAGCTCGTTATTCTCAAACAGCATTCTTGCCCCACGTGGCTGCTATTGGCTCACACACAAACCCTGCTCATGCCTGTAGAATAAAAAAAGGGTTAACGGATCGGCAAAAGCGCTATTTCCGCCTCCAGTTTATATAAGCGAGCTTGATTCATGACAAATCCTTCAAGCAACAACACAGAATCCAACAACACCCACTACCACAATGCCCATCACTGTCGCCCAGTTCTCCCGCGCATTCTACTGGCTCTCTGTAGCCATCACCGTCTACTTCATCTTCTTCTACATCATCCTATACCGGACCATATTCGACAAAGTCTCCAACTACCCATCACCCACAGCAAGAGTCGGTTTCTACAGCCACGCGTCCGTAGGCTCTCTCTTTTTCCTATCAGGTCTCATCCAATTCAACTCAACCCTCCGTCGCAAGTACAAAACCCTCCACAAAATCTCTGGATACATCTACTTTGCATTATCCATCCTATCCATGCTTTCCCTCATCCCAATCCTCGTCGGCGGTTCGGAGACGGGCATGTCCGCATGGCTCGTTGTGATCCTGACTGGTCCACTCTGGCTCTGGGCAAACTACCTTTCCTACAAGGCAATCATCAACGGCGACGTGACACTCCACCGCCGCATGAACATTCGCGCATTTGGGTTCGCCAACTCCATCATCTGGATGCGTCCTGTAGTATCAATCCTTGCGGCACCTTGGACAGTCACTTCAATCGATCAAGTCCAACCACGCATCGCAGAAGCACTCAAAGGCGGAATGTGGTTCACATTTTTGGTTGGAATCATGGCCGTGGAACTGTTTCTTTATTTCGAGGACAATGCGCGCGCTCCACTTGTCACTGCCGCAGGGATTCCGTTCCTGACTGGACAGGAAAAGTCAATGATCAACTTTTTTGATAGGAACCCATTCACACCTGCAAAAGTATCTCGCGTCGAAATGCTCAACAAGAGTGTTCTTCGTGTTGTGTTTCAGTTAAATGGCAAGGCAATTATCACAGGTCTCGGTGAACATATTTCCCTTCGTGCGAAAGTGAACGGCAAAACAACCACGCGCAACTACACGCCAATTACAACCCGCTCGAATATGGAGGCGGGCTTAGTCGAGCTAGTAATTCGCCTGGTCCCCAACGGTGCCATGTCCTCAATCCTGCAATCAAGCGTCACAAACGATGAGACAAAGGAGCCAGCTGTTTTTGAAGTGTCGCACTGCCTCGAAGCCTTCGACTACCAAGCTAACCAGCACTCGCTCCTGTTGATGGCGGCCTCTGGAACCGGGATTACCCCCATGATCAACATTGCGCGCTACATTCTCAAAAACCCGGCCGACAAAACGCGTATCCACCTCATCTTCAGCATCCGCAACGCCGAGGACGCTTTCTTGGAGAACGTGTTGCAAGACCTTGTTCAAACATCTCCTTCCCGCTTCAGTAATGAAATCAAGTACTTTTTGGATGGCGAAGTGGTGACAGCAGAGAGCATCCGCGCCTTTAGTAGCAATAAGGAAGCTTGCCGCATTCTCCTCTCTGGGCCGGAAAGATTCATGGTACCGTTGGAGGCAAGACTGGTAGCTCTTGACAATACAGTGCCAGTGTTCAGCTTCGGCATTTCTGATCGCTGAGAGCGGAGCAGCACCTCATACCCCACGTCTCGCTGAATCGGTTACGATAAGAACCTCAAAATAATAAAAGGCGGAGTTGATGCAAACAAGGAAGACAGAGAGAGATGTATAAAAAGAAATTCCAAATTGGGAAAACAAAACTCAAGCCTAACAATCGTTGTGCGAAAATGAAGCGTTACGACGTCTACTTCGCCATCCGGCGCCACATCTCGGTGTCCTCAGAGGCTTCCGATCAAGCACAGAGACCCTCCTCTTCCTCCGGCGTCAAGCGGCTCGTCGGGAGACACAAGATGGCTGCGATGAACTCTCAAATGTTCATGTGTCTTGCTGCCGATTTGGCTGACGAGGCTCTACGGAGAGCCAGCAGCGTGCCGGGAGATGCTTCTGTGGAGGAGGGTGCAGCTATTGCTGTCGAGGGTGGGTTCTATGTTGCTCTTCAGTTTGAAACTGGTTCTGAACAATTTCACTCTCAGATGCAGATTCATCGGCGATAAAGGAAGGCCCCAGGTAACCCCACTAATAACATACCAATACCAACACGCTTGTTTCTCAATACTCGTTAACCCCAGAGCGAACCAGCGAACCCGGTTGTCGAAACTGCCAGCCGCCCTGTTTCTGAACGTGTGTGTGGACACTCTCGCCGAACTCGAATCAAGACTGCCAAAACGCATCGTGGACGAATACAATGTCAAAAACAAAGTGTCCAATGTATGTTCATGCCTTCCTCCTCATTATTATCTCGATTATTATTTTTTTTGATTCCATTTCGCACAGGCTCCAGATGCGTTTGAAACCTCTTCGCAAACCTCCGACGACGTCGACCGCATGTCAACAATCAGTGAAATCTCGGCTCTGTCGCAATACTTGTCAGGCACAGAACCGAAGGCCAATGCGAATATAAACACAGTCACATCGAATCCAGCACTCCAAACAGCCGAAACCACCGCCGCAGAGACTGAATCATCCGTCCCATCGGATGATATTGAAAAATTGAAAGCGGATTATGAATCACAAATTCGCGAAGTGACGAGCCGTTTGGCGGACTTGGAATCGGTGGGGATTTCCAGATTCAAATCAGCCGCTTCTTAAACATGTTCATAATATACAGGCAAATGCTTCGTTAGAAGTCAAGCTACAAACAGCGGTCGAGCAATCCAAGCACTGGGAATCTAGCTACACTGAGCTCGAACAAATGTGGAGCGTTGAAACGATGCCATCAGAAATTGAAAAGCTTAAGGAGGTATTTATCAACCAACCAGTTTATTTATTCTCATACTTGAATGTCATAAACAATTATATCATAAAACAGGAAATCAAGACGCTCTCTTCAAAATTAGAAGACTCCTTGAAAGAAATCCAATCTTCAAAAGAAACAGCAAAGCAATTGGAAAAAAGTGTCCAAGAAACTGGCGCCGATTCTTTTGCTGAAAACGCCAAAAAAGTCGAAACCCTCGAACTGGAAATCAAACAACTTCAAGAATCAAAAGTAGCAGAGATTTCTGCACTGAAAACAGAGCTGGATGAAACAAAGAAAAAGAACGAAGAGTTGCAGCTGCAGTTGGCCCAGCAAGCCGATTCTTACGCCGCAGCAGGTACAAACAGAAAAGAGCGCATGCAGTCGCTGTCCAGTGTAAGCCCATATCACCCTCATCTCCTCTACTCATTCCAACAGCTGATCTGTAACAAAAATAACACAGTCCCAAAACGAAGTCACATCACCGTCTTCATCGCGCCGCAACACTAAAGACCGCGTTTCAAGCGCCCATCCAACTCACGCAGAGCGAAGCACAACCCACTCATCCGTCTCATCACTGACTCTGAAACAGTTGCAAGAAAGCTCTCGATTCGGTGCGAGCATGGATGACAATGCCTCGTATGATGAAATCAAAGGCCCTGTGACTGCGTTCCATGAGTTGCTGGACAACTTGACGCGCATTGTTCGGTAATTCAAAAAGCAAAGTCAATGCCCCTTTGAGCATTTGCTAAAAAACAGATTTTAAAAAATCCATTCCAGCTCCGTTCCTCGCGCTGAACCACCAGCAATTCTTTTGCCTCTGAAACAAGTTTTACTCACATGCCGCCAAGTTTCAGAAACAGCAAGCTTACCGCTGTCCTTTGAAGACGCCGCAACAATCGACCGTAAACAACAAATGCTCGATGCGAGTAAACAAAACCTCAGCGAAAGCCTTGTGGGTCTGATGGACGTTGTAAAACGATTCGCAATCGGCGGCCTCTCAAATGGACAAATCGGTGTGGCAGAAGTCGAACGAGAAATCTTTCACGTCCGCGGAGTGATGAACCAAGTCGTAGACTGCGTCCGCGGCGTCGTCGAAAACCCACCCATGCCCACCACACCACCAACACTTTTCAACCCTGACCAAAAATACGTGGAAGAAACAAGAAACAGCATCAACCAGCAAACAACTGGAACGGTCCAAGCGATTCAATCTCTACTCGGAGTACTCCGGACAATGAACAATGCGAATATGGCGTCGTTACTGCGGACAGCGATTGTACCGCAAATCCTTACAATTTCCACGGCGATTGATCATTTGATTAGTAGCAGCGATTCTGGGATATTGCAGCGCGCGCATTTGTTTGGTTGTGAACCGATACGCGTGGAGGACGTGATTGTTGGGCTTGACTCTGCAAAGGCGGCGTTAGAGGAGATGGGCAGTGGGTTGGTCAACAATGGCGGAGCTGGAGCGGTTGCTGAGGAAGATTCGCGCGTCGTGAAGCACAAGGTTGGTACTGCTGCGTATGCTCTTGTAAAGAGCATGAAAGAATTCTGTGACATTCTCGGTGTTTAAATTTTGCTTTTATTTCTTCTTCTCTGGACTTACAAATACATACAATACAAATTCGTTACCTGTGAAAAAAAAATAAATCCAGTATTGGGCGCGTTAATCGTGTTGGATATTCGACGATATGAACATCAATAAAACAATTGTCAAAACAAAAAAAAAACCACGAAACCACCCAACCACCACCCCACCAACCAACAACCCAATCCCCCCCCCCTCCCCCCTGCAAAACAAAATGTCGCTCCGCGGATTCTCCAAAGCCGTAGCCCGCCTCCCACACCTCGTCATGTCAAAAAGCGGTTATTCGAGCGAAACGACAGACCCGGAATACACCGACCTCGAAGAACGGTTCAAGCTGCTTGACGCGTCAGCACGAAAACTGAGTGAGGATTCGAAAAAGTTTAAAGACGCGTTGTCGTCGCTGTTGGCGCATCAGGAGTCGTTTGCGGCAACCTTGTTGGAGGTGTGTGCCTGTCGTACAGTTGACGACTGAAAGAGCTAACTCTCGCAAAAAATAAGGTTTACTCTCCAATCACACCGCATCTAACATCACCTGTCGCAGCTGACGGAGAGAGCCCCATGGAAGCTCGAATCTCTTCAGGAGCCAAATCGGTACCTATCCATATCTACACAACATAACATCGAACAACCACACGTCCAATTCTAACTCTCAAAATACAAAACTCGCTCCAAGTATAAACAAACAGAACCAATCTCTTTACAAGCCGCACAAGAATTTGCAAACTTTTCACAAGCAACGCGTCAGTTTTTGCTTCCAGATTTGGAAACGATTGAACGAAGATTGGTGGCTCCGTCTATGGACCTTGTTTTGCTGTTGGATAATGTCAAGGTTTGAGTTTTTAATTTTTTTGGTTCTTTTGGTTTTCGCCAATGTGAATCCCTTGCTTTTCAGAAAGTAATTATCAAACGCGGTCATAAATTGCTGGATTACGACCGCCATCGCGAAGCTGTCAAGAAACTCAAAGAAAAGGAAAGGTGAGCAATTCCTCGAAATATTTTGAGAGACAGAGAGAAAAAAAAGCAACTGATTCATCCACATGTCAACCAAATTGAAATAAACAGGAGCGTCTCTGACGAAAAATCCCTCGGAAAAGCCGAAATCGCATTCGACCAAGCCTCTCGCGAATACAACCACATCAACAACCTCCTCAAATCAGAACTCCCCGTCCTCCTACAACTAAAAGCCCCCTTCATTGACCCATGCTTCCAAACCTTATTCTGGTACCAACTCAAAGTGCATCAAGTCCTATCACAAGCGTATGGCGATTTGATCAAGTTACCCGCGTTTGACGTGAGTTTAAGCGCGGCTGTTGGGTTTGAAACAAAAGTAGCTGCGCAAGCCGCGCTTCTCGATGATTTGTCGTTAGTGTATCGCAACAGAAAATCAGTGCCGAGTAATAACCCGCTGAGTCCCGATTATGTTGCACCCGGGCTTCCCGACACTGCAGATGCTTCATCACCTCATAAATTCCAATCCCCACAACACGCCGAGCCACCTTCATACGCAACATCTTCTCAACATCAAAGCGTCAACTCTTTCAAGCAACTGCATGGAAGCTACGGATCCAGTATCCAACATCCCCCGTTTGAACGCGCGTATTCCGAGACCGAGGACCCAGCCGCGACATTTGTCACTGCGCTGTACGACTATCAAGCTCAGGCGGATGGGGACTTGTCGTTCATGAGAGATGATCGCATTGAATTGATTGAACGTACGGCGGATCCGAATGATTGGTGGACTGGGAGGTTGCGAGGGGCCACGGGGATATTTCCGGGGAATTATGTGGCTTAGAAAACAGTTAGATGGAGCTGTTGTTTTTCTGTTTATTGAATGGGTCGTAGTCCATTTGCACTTGTTGTCTGGGGAGTCTCCCATGTTTTTTGATGTCTTTGAGCATTTCGCTAAGAGCGAGCTCAAATAAAATCTTCTCCCTGTTTGATGTTCTGAAGCTGTTTCGCAAAATCGTTTTGGAAACTGTTACCCGAAAAGGGCAATGATTTATTTGAATCCTACTGCGTGCAACCAAAAAAATCCCTGCGGTGGATAAGTCAGCTTCTCTTCTCAAATAAATGAATAAAGGCAAAAAGAATCACGCCCTCGTCCTCCTCCCAGTCTTCATGATCTCCTCATGCCCCACAGCCTCCATCCTCGCTTGATACTTCATCACTTCGGGTGGAACAAATTTTCTTTTCGTTTCAGTAGCCAAAAGAGGTCCATCCATGCTGGGCTCGCTTTGGAACCGAATCTCATTGTCAATGGCAGCAACTTTCAAGAAGCTCAGCGGTGCGGGTCTGAACGGAGGTGGTGCTTTGAACCCGCCGTGTGAGACATAAGTTCCGTTGTTGACGGTTTGGTACGTTTCATTGTCGTTTGGAAATCTGGATGTCACAAGTCAGGGATAATTGATACTACCACTGTACAACAAACCTGGTCACTGTATTCTCCAATGTACTCCCAAACCGCCACTCATTTCCAGCCTTGACGCAAACCCGATTTCTATACGCCTCCAAAGCCGGACTCTCAAACGCTTCTCTTGTACTTGTCTCCTTCGCAGAACCAACATCATTCCCCAACTCAAAATGCGTTCCCCTCAGATTCTTGCTACTCTTTAAACTTGCTTCAAACGTTGCCGCATGATTCTCTCGCACAGCTTTACTCGCAGGCGGTAACTCTCCTTCCTCATTCGGTCGACCTCCTTCCTCACAGAAATGAATGTATGACGTTTTCATGATACTTGTTCCATGAAATGGATCGATTTGGCCGCGTTGGTTTCCACTGAGAACATTGTACTTATTTTCGATCCCGCTTTTGGGGTGGGATGGGTACGCGGAGAGGTTTGGGACTTTAAAGTCGCTGCCGGTGATGGATTTTTTCACGGTTCGTTGTTGTGCGTCGCCGGCGAGTGGGATGCTTGACAGTTTATGGATTTGCTGTTTTTTTGCATGTCTTTCAATAAAGTTGCTATGTCATTTGCAAATATAAAAAACTCACCTCAAGCTCTTTAGCAACCGCACGGGAATTTTGAACTGAACTCCCGCTACTTTTCAAATCAGGCTGCTGGTAGTCACGATGCTGTGTGGAAAGTTGCGCAACTTTTGCAGCTTCAAGGTCATCCTCATCGCGGATGGTGACACAGGTTCGGTAATGCTCCTTGACAATTTTTGAGTGTCGGTACGCGGAATTTGAAGGCGTTGTTTTGAAGGACGTTTGGTATTGAGACTTTTTGTAAAATGTGTCGTCATTTCCCAACTTTGTTTTTTGTTTGAGTTGCACACTTTCTTATTTTACGATGCTCAGTGGATAACTCACCGTAAAATGCGTCGAACGCAAATCTTTGACAGTCGCAGTATTGTCAACCTTGAGAGAACTCCTATCCAAATTCTTGTCCAGCCTATAATCTAACCCAAACAAAAGCCAGTTCAATAAACCGAACCACCGGTACACCACCTCCCGATGACACTCACCCGACTTTTGCACCGACACGCGCTCACCAGGCTCTCCATCCGGATAATCTAGGACAGTGCTCCGCTTCTGCTCATCCTTCTTCATCTCGACATACGGCTGCTTGTCAAACCCTTTATACGTGCTCCGAGTCACGGATCGGCACGTATTGACTCTATCGTCGTCGTCACCGAGCGTGAAATGCGATGCCGTTGCGTTTGGGTGTACAATGTCGGTTTTCGGGGCTCCAGTCTGAAATTGACTGTTTTTTAGAAATGGAAGCAAGAGGAGGATGGTGGATTTTTTTACCAATGTGTATTCTGAGTTGTAAATTGTGGATCCGAGTTCTTTGGCGTTTTCGTCGCGGTAAATAGGCGGGTACTTGCTTCGAGGACCTTCCTTTCTTTCCGGGTGCTGGAAAACCAAAACAACAGAGAGAGCGACAGTATGACATCAGTAATTCTACTACGGCCAATAATGATGTTACGCACTCACCCCAATCTTTTCCGGATAGTCGCGTTTGGTGGTACTAATTGGCAATGACCGCGTTTCAGAACCATATCCTTCCAATGTAAAATGAGTGCCGTTGAGGTAATGAATATCTGTTACAAGAAAACACCTTTGTTAGCATATTTGTTGATAAACCCCAAAAAATACGAATGCTTTACACTCTTTCGTGTGCTGATCAATTGCAACGCGGTCTTCAATGTATTTTGGCGGGTAATCGGTAGCATGGTTCGTGATCCAAGCGGGCGGCTTTTCATCGGCATAATCGGCAGAGTGATCCCCGACTTCAAACCCAGAAGCTGTTCCAACAAAGAAAAAAAAAAAAAAAAAGAATCAGTCAACCCAGTCCATCTCAAACCAAAAAAGAAACAAGTACTTAACGCAATTTCTTATTCTCCCTCTCAGGCCCATATAAAACAGACCGCATATGAGCCCTGTGCTCAGGAGACGAATCCACTTTGATGGGATCGCCAAACTTGGTCATGGGCTCAATCACGTCGGCGGGGAGTCTGTTTTTGAGAAGGCCCGGTGCCTTTGCACCGAGTCCCATTGTGTATCCTCCCATGCTGTTGTTGGTGTGTGTCTCGAAGTCTGGTTTGGGTCGCGTTTGGTGAAGGATTTGCAACACAGGATCAAAAATGGGAAATCCAATCTTTCCAAGTTATCGTCGATATCAACTACAACACCAACAAGAGAGATAGCAACACTAATTGACCGTTGCCTGTAATATCTCTCCATGCCTATCAGTACCCTCCATTCATTCGCTGAATCCCATCCATTTCTCTTCATCTCTCTCCCTCCCTCCCACCCCCCATGCATATCCGCCTCTTTCATTCGCACTGATATTGAAGCCTTGATATAGACATATAGATACACAGTTATCCGTCCCTCCATCCGTTTGTATGAATCGGTCATGTTTCGGAATGCGTTATTTTATTCGAGTTTTTGCCTTGACAACCAAAGTTTCGAGAGACAACCGATGTATTCGACTTTCTCATGACTCTGATTTCGATTCCTGCGAAGAGGATGCCGATGCCGCAAGGCGTTCCTGATGAGCCCGTTTCATTGCCTCGATCTGTCAAGAAAACGAGAACCGCCCCCAACATTAGAATAAAGATCGACCCCTGATGGTGACCATCAGTCCGAGAAAGAGATAACCTGTGCTTGAGCTTCAGCTCGTGTGCGAGGAATGCCCTGTATTCCAAGATGGGAACAAAAGAGAAAGCAACGTCAGAATCTACCGCATCATGCATGTACGCTCGCATCTCTCTCTCTCTCTCTCTCTCACCTTGACAAGCTCATCAGGCGGAACTCCCATCTCAACATGAATCGGTGTCCCGCCAGACCTCAACAGCTTCTCTTGCAGTTCTGGCCGGTTGAACAGGTACAGCGATCCAATGGGGAACATGATGTAGATGAGGAACTTGCCCATCTCCTTGCTGCGAGGGAGTTAGTTGGTCTCTATCGATGGGTTGGGTTTTGGTTGGATGGCTCACTTGACGAACGACATGGTTTTTTTTGATGACTTGGCTTCACGAGACTTTTTTAAAAAGAAGCATCACATCCTGTTCACACAAAGTGATGCATTGCGGGAAGAAAGATCCAAACTCACTTCTGTTCTCTTCTGCTTGATATGATCAAAGCAGCGCCATCATGATCGGATGGAGCCAATCCTCATGTAGTTAATATATTTATTTCCGTCGAAAGTGCCTGCCACACCTGCCCCACATCACATCTTGCTCGTGATCTGTTGAGAACCGGTTCAAACATCGATACAACTTCATTACGGCATCCGACTTGGGCCACGCAGCGCTCTGTTTAAAGCAAAGTCCAACGGAATTTGATAGTGCTCCGTGGCATTGATGAAGAAGCAACACCATTCCCAGCATCACCACCCACATTGACCAGCTCATGCTTACTCCGGCGGTACTATCTTCAAACCAACACGTTGATTCTGGTCTTCGTGCTGTGGCTCTCAGGCCTTTTGAGTTATCAGCCCGTCGCTGGTGGAGCCCATCTGCAGCTCTCCAGTCAATCACGCATATTTGATAATTCGGACACAAAATAGGTTTAATAATGTGCGTCTTCTTCAAAAATGGATTCGAAGTGACCAGCACGCAAACAAGTGACGGGAAGGCAGTTTGACTACCAGGTGGATAAGGAGCGCCAGTGTCTGATTTGGTATCGACCATGCCTTGTCCAGTTGCATAAAGACTCCACTTGCTGACTTACCATTAATATTTACATTGATGAAGATTGTATGGACCTCCCATTGATATATATCAACATTAAGTGCGAATATTTTTATTTAGTGGTGGTGCAGGCAGACTAGGGTTGGCTGAGAGGAGTGCTGACCTTCATTTCACAGGACTCCACTCACGCAAAATACCCATGAATTTACAAACTCTCCCCTTCGACGTCATGCTTCAAGTCTTCTCTCTCATTTCGATATGTTGGTCCTATACCCAACTCAATAGGCAACCTAAATCAAATGAACAGGTTTGCAGTTTCGAATAACTTCCTTACCGGCCCTATTCCAGCCAACCTTGGTGACATGGTACAACTGGAACAGCTGGATTTAAGCAGAAACTACCTGACCGGAAACATCCCACCTACTCTAGGCAATCTCGTTAACTTGAGAGATTTGTCACTGACTCAAAATGAACTCACGGGTCCGATTCCGGAGAATTTGGCTTTTGCAAAGCTGGAACACTTCTGTGTGGGGCGGAACTATCTGGAGGGGCCAATACCAGAATGTATCAGACACTGTTCCCTGTTGACAACGATACGGTGCGATTCGAACAATTTCTCGGGCTCGATTCCTGAATGGATATATGGATTGCGAAACCTGAGCTCCCTTGACCTTGCAGATAACCAACTCAACAGTGTCTTGTCACCCCGTATCGGCCAATTGAACATTTTACAACTTTTACAATTGGGAAGCAATTTGCTTGAAGGGGTAATTCCGTCAGAAATCGGTAATTGTACCAATCTTTTCGGCATTTGCCTTGGGCACAACAGGTTCTCGGGTCCTATTCCTGCGTCTATTTCTGGTCTCGTTCACTTGGCAACTTTGGATCTGAGCCATAATCGGTTCAATGGCGAGATTCCAAGTTCCATCACACTGCTCAGAAGTCTCAGCTATCTTTCCTTGGAACACAATGACTTGACAGGCCCCATACCAACAGATATTGGAGTTCTGACTTCCCTGGACGAGTTGAAACTTGGTTACAACCAACTCTCGGGTCCTATTCCTGCGTCTACTTCACTGCTCGTTAACTTGGACGTTTTTGATTTTCATCCTAATCGTTTCATCAAGCATCCACCTCGAAATGAGTGATGTATATTTCACCAGACAGCAACAAACAAATAAACCCAGCCGTGAATTTTTAAAAAAATGAGACAAAAATGGTTGCAAGTGTCAGCCGGAAATAAAATAGTTCTCTGAGATTCAGTCCAAGAACATGGTGCTGTGGATCCAAATCGCTTGATGAGATTCAAGTCCACAATTTGCCGTGAAACTGCGACATTACCTTCAGCGATTTTGCACGGAGCATCATCCTGAAAGAGAGCCTGGACGTTTTTGCTTTCGCTGAACCCACCGACCAGAGCGACCCATAAACACCCACCGCTCGCCGCAAGATTTTTGTGCAGAATTTACGCCAAACAGCTCCTTTCCCATCTCGTACGCAAACTTGCCCACATGCGTTGCTGTTCCACGATGAAGCGCGTTCAAAAACAGAGTGCCGAGAACTCTGGGTTATCAGGGAAAATGCGGTCCGCGCCGATAGGCAAATCAAGTCGCTTATCCGCGTCATTTCAAAGGGCGTTCACATTAATGAACGTGTTCCCTTGAAAGTTGAACTTGGTGAGCTGCGCAAGGTACTGCTGGGTTACTGGCTGGGCGCGCGCAATGTACGAGTTTGGATGTTCCGGGATTCTCGAAGGACAAATTGTGGATGAACAGTCAATTGAAATACGATTTCCTTTTTGGCCGTGAAGACGGAGTTCAGATGATTCACCACAAGTCTTCACATGGAGGTAGCGATAATGCGCCGATTGCGAGTCCATGAAGATGGCATGCGGAGACAATTTACCCGGCTGGATACTGACAACCAAGTCACCGCAGATCGATTCAATCCCATGGCGATCGCAACAAAGTCACGCTTGATTTCGGTCGCCAGTTTGTCGCCAGTTTGCGGGCGAAGTGACAGAACTTCAGCCTTATGATATCGACTTGCGAAGGATTCTTAATCTGTCGTGATGTGGTCAGACAAGTGAGCCAGGCGGGTGTGTATTTTCTTCTTACCAACAGAGCGGTTGAAGGCGCGGATAACGATGAAGGCGCAGAAGAGAACGCCGACACCAAAGACGACGACCACGTCAATCTTGTACAAGTGTCCGGGACATGCTGAATGAGAAAGTCTTCGACTTCCAAGTTCTCGCTCCAAGGGAGCAAAAGAGGGTCATCCGTGATACTTTTGGATTTCCCCAAGCAGTTCATTTTCCTTCCTTTCGAGTATACCGAGACATCAAAGAGAGGATTTGGAAGATGGTTCTTGATGTCCAAAGGGGTATCGGGATGGACTTGAATGTGCTTGACCACGGAACTCAGTTCGTCCATCGTTGTCCACCCACCCAGACCGTACATTCGGTAGAGATCTTAAACTTGCTGTCAGGAGTCCAAGCGCGGTGGCGGGAAGTAACGGCGACCTAGACTGTTCAAGGCCCAAACGTCTCACACACGGTCTGAATCAACACCTGAACAATGCGATATTCCTGGTCCTCCGAAGGAACGAGAGCCTCTGAATCAAACTTGAGGTCAAAGTCGAAGTCGTCTTTGCGGCCGGGACAGCCAATTCCTCGCAGAAACGTTCTGCATCCCCTTCTCCACTTCAGGGCCAAATGCGATGCTGAATATGATATCGGTGGCTCCTTGCACTTCCGCATGGTAGACCGCGCCATTCCACAACTTGAAAATGTAATTGAGCGTTTGCGGCGAGATCGCGTTCTCTTCATCGATTCGTCACAGCACAATAAAGCTGATAACTTTCAAGACGCTGCCACCACCGTTTCTTGCAAAAATCCAGAAGGATTTGATATGCGTGTTCCGAACGAGGCTTGACATCGTCGTAGTTCATTGTAATGATTTGTTCTTGACATTCGTGCCATCCGACTTTTCTCTGGAGTTGTTGCTGCAGATCCTGTTGCTGCTGGGTCTTGCTTTTTGCCGAGAAGGTCGCATAGATCCGGCGCACAATGTGATACTGGCAGATGACCGATCGACGAGCCAGGAACGCCTTGCAATACCGTTTTCAGACCTCGGAAAAGGGGAGCACGCTGTTTGGGTGACATTCCTTAAACAAAAAGAAGATGATGTCCTCGTTGCAGTTTCGATGCTGGGGTTATTGATGCTGGCTGTTGCTGCTGTTGCTGCTGTTGGGAGGCTTCGGGATGAGGGGTAAACAGGGAGGAGACCTGGAGCTGGGCAACGGCAAAGGATGGAAGAAATGGTTACTTTTTCCGTTATTTTTTCGTTTCAGTCGAGATAAAGTCGCTTCTCAAATTTACGTGCGAACCTTTTTTGCGAGGTAAATCCCTTGTTCCATCACGGCATCTCTTACAACAAAAGCTGCCGTCTCCACACACCAACCACACGAACCAACACATATACACTAACTGCACACACAGAGCACGCATGAACTTTCTCAAAAAGAAGGAACGGCGCGACTCTGACGACGCATCCGATGACGAATCCCAGCAGCACCGTGACCGAGATCGAGACAAGAGCGTATCTCCCACCACAGCAACCATCTTTGAGCGAATGAGCGGCCGTCCCCTCCCAACCTTCCGCGCCTCGGTAGAGAACAAAGACCGCGAACGATCCACTTCATCGACATCTTCAAAAAGCGTTGCTAGCTCGAAACGCGGCCAATCTCTCCCACGAGACTCTGAATCAATGCAAGGAACGAGTGTTCACAATTCCGAGCAATCTTCGTCATCTTCTCAGACAACAAGTACTGCTCTCATCAATGAACCCATCCCTGAGCTTCACTCTACTCTTGGCACGGGGTCCGACCATTCATTCATTCCAAGCTTTACGAGCAGCGCCATCGGGCTTCCGTCTCCTCTCTCGGCCCAACCGTACCCAGAAGTACCTGCAATGCCAGTGTCACTTTCACCACCCCCAGCTGCGAAAGAATCGCTTGCACCACCAACGTCTCCCAGACTCGAAAAGTCAACAATCCAACCCATCTCAAACATGAAATCCAAAGGCAAAAGCAGAGCAATTTCACCGCCGGAAACCTCACCTTCCAATGACACAGCGTCATGCATCACGCTCCCAGGTTTAGGCATGCTACCACAAGGAATGCAGCTTCCAAAGCCGCCCACCGCACATAAAGGCACTAGCGTATCCCTAAATGACGCCTTCAAGAAATCACCCCTGTCCGACAAAAAAGCGTTCGGCAGTTTCATAACCCCACAACAGTCATCATCCAAAAAACCAGCCAAAATGCTCCCACAGAATACAACAACGCCGCCAGATCGATTCCTTCAATTGGGAGACGAACTTGTGTTGATGAGTGAACAGAATCGAATGCTTTTTTCAGATGGACAAGTCAAGAAGCGCGCGTTCGTGTTGGAAAACTGGGCTCCACGCGCTGCAACCTCAGGAGACTTGATGAAATGCGTGTACCGTATTGAACCGCAGATGGTGTACCGTGACAGCAAGGTACTCTCGCGTTTGCTTAACTCTACTGATATATATACTGACTTAAAAAATGTTCCTAGATATACCGACAGTCGATCGAATGTGATGTGGACGATGACTTGTTTTACAATGGGCTTCTTCAACGAGCAGCAATCCCAAAAGACGGAGAAGACCCTGCGCGCGTGGAGTCGCTCAAACAAGCTGCCATTCTAGAGGCGCGAAACAATGAAGTCGATTTTTTGCGTCTGCGTGGGCAGACAGGTTTGTTACATTTCGTTCTTTCCGGTTATCGAAATCGCCCTCATACAACCCCTTCAGTGATTTACGGCAGCATCGTCCAACTCTACAATATCCACACAAGACGCTACCTATCAGTAAACTCTCGAGAAACCTGCCATCACGAACCTACAGCCATGCCCATTGAAATGGAACGAGAGTTGCGTCGAGAATGCTTATTTCGAATTTTACCAAAGTTTAGAATAAGGGTGGACGGAGAACCTGTACGATGTGGAGATGTTATTGTGTTCAAGTCTGTTGCTACAGAAGCGTATCTGAATTCAGGTAATATTCATTTTAAAAAATAAAAAATAAAAAAAAAAAACTGATTCCGCGACCAACCCAAACCAGCCAAATTCAAGCTTTTAAATGACACTGCAATGCTCAACATTGCCTGCCAACCCATCGGATACCCCGCCGATGAGCCATCATCGTCACCCACGCTGGACATTCGTGAAGCTTGCGCGTCTGTTCAACCTCATGGATGGACAATGCGGTTATTTCGAGCCGCTCAAAACGCAGATTACCATCCCTTACTTCAGCCAGTCATTTCTCCTGCCGCAGTCGGTGTCACAGGAAGCCCTCAGAATGTCTTGTCAGCCCTTGGAATCCCAATCCCAGCAACAACGTCAACGATAACACCAACAGTCCCAACCACAATCTCAACAACCTCCAGCCGAACCATCCAAGGCGGAAAATTTATCTGCCTCTACCACAAGGAAAAAAGCGGCTACCTCGCTTGCCCACCCCTCATCAAACTCGCAGAAGCAACATTCCAAGCCGGTGGACTAGACGAACAAAAAGTGCAGCTCCATGAATATCATTTTGACCCATTAAACCCACAAGATGGAAGCTCGTGTCTCAGCATGTGGCAGATTGAAAACGCGGCAGACTGTTTATCGGGGGAAGCGATTCAATGGGGTTCCCCGGTCCGACTGCGTCACGCGGCCAACAACATGTACCTCGCCGTACGCAAGAATTTCGAACTTTCAACCGAAGAAAGCGAAGATTCAAGCGGATTACTCGTTGAACTCGTTCCAGCAAGTCGAGACAAGAGTTCCGACAAACTCAGTGCAAGGAAGCAAACAGGATCCGATGAAACCTTGGAAAATGATGCTACCGTGTTTGTGTTTGGACAGGTCAACACGGAAACGATGCCCGTGATTTCTTCGGGTGCGTTTTTGAGGATTCAGCATCATGCGACGGGTGCTTGGTTGCATCCGACTTTGGCCCAGAAAATGGAGAAGCCGTTTAAATCGCGGAAGGGAATGAGTGTGGCTACACGGCCAGATTTCATTGTTGCAACGAGCGAAAACCATATGGATGATTGTAAGTGCTTGTTATATGAAGCATATATTGAGAAAGGCTGAAATCAAGTTTCTTTTGACACAGACTTTGCCGTCTCAATCGCCGAACAGGAATTGGTGGACAAGTTCATCTTTGTTCATTCGTACCTTCCATGGATCCTCCAATTCGTCATTCGCGAGAGGCCAGGCAGCGAATCAACCTCAGCGCAGTACCCAATCAGAACACGCGAAGATCGCACGTTTCGAATGATTCTGGTGAGTCTGATTTAAGCAGCTTCAATGAAACACTTCTCAACCCGAATGTAACAGACGTCGTTGATTTACTTTTGCACCAAATCCAACACAATGGATCCTTTTAAAAGAGAGGGAACACCGATAATACGTAAGCTGTATTTCCACTCTTCCCTTGCTCGACATTTTTGACTGACAAGGTTCCATCCAGTTCACCAAACCCTACTTCGCGAAACATCAATCGTGGACATCTTGCTCAACTTCCTAACAATCCCCTTTTGCGCGGGAGAACGATTCAAACTCCAAGTAGCACTGCACGAACTTCAAAGCGGCCACCCCTGCGAAATTGAACCCATGCAGAATCGTCATATTGAAATCACCGATGCAGCAGACAGTCCCAACGGTACTCGAAACCGCGGAAAACCAATCCGCGGCCGATCCCGCTCTGTCCAACGAAGTGCAGTGTCTCCCCGTGATACTGCCGTACATTACCGCGTGATCCAATCCAACAACACCTTCTCACCAGACAAAACCGGCCAAGAAGCAACTGTATCCGCTGTAGAAATCAAACGCGGCGATCAAGAAATCCTCGCCCGCCTATTCCGCCACATTTACCGCGTCTTGAAACAATTCCTGCTTGGCAGTGAACACACGAATCAAAGCCATGTGGCTGAAAATTTCATGACCATCAGTTCACATATTGATCTCAACATTGGTGCAGCAGACACTTTGATGCAGTTGATTGATGGAAACCCAAGTATCGTCCAGAAAATTAGTGACGTGCAGATTGAAAGTTTTATCAGTTTGTTGGCGAGAGATAGGAACCCGTCGTATGTCAGTTTCTTGATTGCAATGTGTTATTGCGACGGGATATCCATGCCAGCACATCAGTTGACAATTGCAACAAAGCTCCTGGCTGTTACTGCCGCCGAAGCGGCGGGCCAGGATAGCACAGGCACTAAACTTGTGAAGGACGACTTACTACCGACACACTTGTTTCGAACCCGTGTTTCCGCCTCCAACTCCCTCGAAGTCCTCCCCGCAACCGAACGCCTCTTTCGAAAATGGATCCCACTCGAAGAACTCTGCATAAAAACGAAAACCGAACCACAACAAAAACTCGTCATGGCGGCCCCAGGAAGCGGAACATCTCGCCGCCGAACAATGAGTGGAAACAAGTTGAAAGGGTTAACTTCATCCGCCGTCGATTCTTCGCTCAACAAAAAGAGTATTCCTCAACGCGCTGCTGTTGCGGAATATTTTGAAGCGACATTGAAGCTTTATCGTGCGTTGTGCTTAGGCCAGAATTCGAAGGTTATTCAATTGCTTACGACGGAATGGAGTATTTTATCGTTGAAGGAGTGTTATGTGGGAGTTTGTAATGATAACCTGCCGGATACCGTGCGCGCACTTTATGGGGACTTGATACGAGGTAAGAGTAATTTTTTTGCTGGCTTATACGGGCACTGGTAGCTAACGTTTAAAGTTGCAGTTGTTTTCATTGACAGGTTCCCAATCACACCACTCATCTCCGACTATGTCTTCCCAATCGAATCCATCCAATCGCATCCAACGTTCACAGAAATTTTGAAAAAAGCGCAACAAAACGATGGCAGCAGCGAGTACGCAATCTTGACCCAGCTTCCCGCTTGGGCATCAACGTTTCTCGCCACGCAGTCGAAGCAGGTTGCGCAGCATGTGTCTGCGAATCAACTTGTGCTGAGTATTTTGAAGTTGACGAAGGCGCTTGTGAATTTTGGGTTTGTGAATGATGAGAAGTCTATTAAGAATCTTTTCCGAATTTTGATGACGATTCTTGATGGCAAAACGGATTCGCGGTAACAAGGACCTGTCGTTAATCCATCTTTAAAACTTAAAGTCTCCTTCGATTTCATTAAATTTCCAGCGATGATGACATGGCCTCGAGCAGCGAGAAGGAGAAATCTGGGTGGTGGACCGCCGAGAGATTCGAGTTCAACGAGTGGAACCAGCCAATTATCCAGTCCAAGATTGAGATTTGTTTGATTATGGAGCAATTGGTTCAACTGCGCCTCGAGATGCGGACATACCTTTTCTTACATTACTGGTACGATTTCTTCAGGTAAGCGCACAGAGCCGAGTGGGTCTCCATGCATATCCTAACAATCTTTGTTTAGACCGGGTGGTAAGCAGTCGTCATCAGAAAACAAAACAGACATCGCGTGCGGGTACTCCAACATTCAAACCTTGCTCGCAACAATCATGGACGAAACGGCATACTTTCGTCTCCGCGACGTACTCAGCCCTATCCTCCTCGAACTGCTCCGATACGAAAGCCCCAAATTGAAGCAATGCGCCGTCCGTTTGCTGCATCGAATGTTCGCGTCTGTCGAAGAGATTATCGACATTTCTCGAACCTGCATTCTCCTGAACGATGAACCGCACATTAACACGTATCACTGGATTCAGCATCAATTGTCGATTTTTACAGAGTCTGGTGTTGGTACGGCGGTGGCCTCCGAGTCCATCAAAGATACAATTCTGGGCGGGATTGATTTCCAGGCCGCCTGGAAAATGATGACCTTGCTGGAAAACTTGGCCCACCTATGCGTCCTCGGCACAGTTACAACAGGCCCAACAGCCTCAGACACAGTCATCAGCGGTGTCAACAGCGATGAGCAACTAAACAAACCTGACACTGTCAATCAAGTCGTCATCCGCAACCTCGGAATCCACAAATGGGTCTTTGCTCTACTCAAAAACCGGCTCGCACACGCTGTTGCCAAATCCGTGAGACCTTCAGACGCCAAAAAATCTGGAGGATCATCTGACCACTCGGCCGACTCCCGATTGAGTTCTGAACCCGGCGCATCGAGCGATAGTCTCGTTCTTCCGGATCAGAAATCGATCGAGACGCTGCAATCTCCGTTGAAAGTTATTCAGTCGGGGATTTTGAAATCAGTTTTCGAATTCTTGTTCCGGTTTGCCGACGGGAACCCAACACATCAAGGTCTAATCATTGAAAATATCGAGCTACTGCTGGACTGCACGAACCCGCGGTTAAGCGGCGCGACCGAGGAAACTTCTTTCTCATGCGTAGAGTACTTGGGATACTTTCTTCAACAAAGCCCCGACATTTGCGTGAAACTAACAGACCAACACATCCTCCAAATCCTCGAACTCTCGCGAGGAAATCGATGGGAATACATCCGCTTGCTAAAATGCCTCGTCAGAGCCGACGGGAAAATCTTGAAACGGAACCAGGCAATGGTTCTAAAGAATCTTTTGGAAAATAGGAAAACGTATCTGGATTTGAACCAGTTGCTGTCCATGTTTAAGCGGGACTTGGCCGAACATTTAAAGTCGCTTCAGACAAACGGGGATGGCTTGGACAATGGGATCTTGAGCCTCGAATCGCGCGTGACGGATGTGCTTCGATCGCATTCAAGACTGAATTCGGCTAATCAGTCGTATGGAAGCAATCTCGAACTGGCTGCTGCGTTGAAGCCGATTTCGCGCAAATCGACCGAGAAAAGGGAAGAAACAGCAGCACTTGTGCCGATTGAATATTTTGAACAAGTTATTTCGCTGCTGGCAGAATGCTGCGAAGACGGAAACTACATGATGCAGCTGGTGAGTTTAATGTCACGTTAAACCTTACCAGTCATTAACATCTCGGTCATTTTCAGATGTGCCAAACAATCCTATCCGTGAACGAGATCCTCACAATGCTCAACTCCACTCTCGCAACAATCCCTTTAAAAAACTCTCTCGCATGTCTACTCGTCACTGCATTCATTGAAGCAGCAGGCGAAGAAGACAACGAGAAACATCCCGAACGAATCCACAAAGACGCTCGATCGTGGCGCTTCTTGGAATTCATCACGAACCACGTGAGCGAGTGCAAGAACGAACTGCGCGCAAAGCGGCCCGTTGATAAGGACGCGGAAGCTTTCTTATTTGACGGGATTGTAAAATTCATTACGAGCTTCTTTTCGCACTTTCAGCAATCAACCTCGCTTCAAAACTCCGAGTCACACGCAGCGATTGAGCAGTTGGTCGATGATTTGACAGATTTGGCACATTACTCGCGCTCGCAGAAAAAGAGATGCGATCTTCTTGTCGGTGCACTGCGCGCAATCGCCGACGCCGGTTTCGAAGGCCACAAATACAACGGCAGCGAGTACGATCATTGGAGAATCGGCGATCGCTTGCAATCTCAATCTCCTCCAGGCTCTTTTGAACTTTCTGGAGAATACTTGGAAAACAAGAACGTGTTTGCGGTGAATGAGGGGGTGATGGATTTGTTAAACCGTATTGCACAAGATCCTGCCATCAAATCCATGAGCGCAAATGAATTCCATATGCTGGGTAAATCATTTAGTTTATGTGATCAGATCCCTAGTTTCAATTAACGCTGCAACGGGTAACAGCGGCCAAGTTCGAACTCCCATTGGACAAGAGACCCTCCTCTTCCGAATTCATCTCCATGTGCTCCCCAACAAAATCCATTATTCAATATTTGGAAGAGTCAGCAAACGGAACCTCAGTCCAAACACAATCACCAAAACGCGGCCAACGCAAGCGAAGAATCAAAACATCCAAAACGCGAGATGATGTCAAATACGATATCAAAACACTTAAAATCCTGGAAGCACTAATTACAGAGCAAATCAAGAATGTAGAATCCGTGGATAGAGCCAGGCATCCAGACAAGTGGTTAAAAGCGGAGGCGCTGAAAGTGTTGGCACAGAAATTGTTAAACAACCTTGGATGCACTTTAATGGCGGAGAAGCTGCTCACCTCGGATCGCGTTGGTGTGTTTTCAGCGTCGCTGAGGGTGCTCATTGTTTTACTTGACGGCGGAAACCGCGAAATTCAAAATACGCTCGAAAACTACTGGCTGGGAACAAGGTAAGTTTTACCGAAAAACTGAACATATTTATTAACTCCACCTCATTTATCAGGGAAGAGAGATTCTTTTACTGCGTCCATGAAACCATGAAAAAGTACACGGTCCAAGTTCGCGAGATTAAAGAGCTCCAGGATATTCACCACAGCAACCCCGAATCAGATGGAACCGCCCAAAACGAAGGTGCCTCCGAACCAACAACAGTAAAGCCAACAATCCCAGGCCAAGGCACGCCTTTCGGATCCCACTCTTCCATCATGGTATCCTCCGGAATCTCCGACTCCAAAAACAGTCTCCTCAGCGTATCAGAATACGAAGTAGACGCGCCCTCAGTAGCAGGGTCCGGTGGCTCCGAGGACGGAGAGTACAGTGCGATTCGGTCTGTCATGCGACTGCTGCAACTTCTTGTTGAGGGGCACAATTTCCGTATTCAAGAGTACATGCGCATTCAGCCTGATAATATCAAAACCTTTAATTTGATTCGGGATGTTGTTGACTTTCTTCACGCGGCTGTGGCGGTGCATGATGCGCAAGTTATTCCGTTGATGATTCAAGTGTTTGATACGTTGATTGATCTGTCTCAGGTGAGCGCTATTTTAATCGGTAGTAACATCACATCAACATAACTCTACACTTGCAAATACCCCAGGGATCTACGCAAAACCAAGTCATCATTTTCCAAGCAAAGATTGTGCAAGCGATCAACTACATCCTCGTGAGCGACTACAAATTCTGCTCTGAAGACCAAGTCGTTGAGCTGAAAGGAAAAAGCGCGCTTTGTCTGCTTTCATTGCTGGAAGACGACGCAGATGATGATACCAGGGCCGTGTTTAAGCAGATGGCATTGACCGTCGACCTTCAGGGCTTGCTTAAAAACTTGTAAACTATACAATTGGAGATTTTGTTGGAAAGACAGCTTACACGGCTTTATTTATCCCAGGGACAGTGCACATAACCTCGACAGCAAGGAAGAAGAGGAGAGGAGACACCGTGTCCGTGCCGAATTGAAAGCGATGGCGAATCGAGAAACGATCGTGAAAGCAACGTGAGTGTGGAAAGTGGTCAGGAAAATACAGCCTATCAACTTGTTATAAACAGGCAATACGCGTTCGCAGCGACGCAAGAACTCGTCCAAATCATTACTCAAGAGGCTTTAGATGAATGGAAAGCGACTTGGCGTCCACGTATCCAAGGTGAGTCGCTTTTGATGAATTCAACACAGAATGCTCATCGTAATCCCACTTCTTGCAGCCGTGCTTAACATCATTTGGCGCCGATTCAACTTGAAAGCGTCAACAGTATCGAATGAAGCAACTGAAAGTCTTACTGAAACAAAGAGCGAGCATTCCCTTCCAACAGTTCCAGAAAATCCATCAGACTGCCAAACTAACAAAGGAGGATTCTTGGCAAACATAAAAAATGATGTACACACACAAGAAGGCGAATCCGAATCCGAAACTGAAGAAAATGAATCATCTCCCAAAGAAATGGGATTCATCTATTCCATGCTGATTGCCACATTGCTCCCATACATGACCCCTGACTCGCGAAGCCAGTGCGAACGGAATCTCGCATTCAATTCGTTCAACAACAAAACGGGAAGGATCGAGATTGTGCGGGAGCTCAATAACGCTGTTGAGAAGCGGCTGTATACTGTCTTGTTTCCGATTCCTGACATTTGCTTTCATCTGAGGAGCTATACTAAGGATAGGTTCTTGTGGATGAGGAAAAGGTGAGGATTAACGCTTGGTAGAAAAATTGAGGGGAGTGTTGATCCACATTGCTTCAACAGAAACACGCCGCAAGAAAAAGTTGAAGATTTTGTGAACCAGTCGCAAGACATTATTTACGAAATTCGAAACCAATCTTTGGTCGAAGGTAAAAAATACCTGAAAATCTTTCCCTCACACGTAAAACTCAAAAAAAACTTTTCCAGAAAACATTTGGTTGAAAAAACTTGCAAAGGGACACAGCTACTGGTGGCGCAGCGCGTATATTCTAACCCTTGTAATCAACGTTGGAAACATGTTTTGCATGGTGGCGCCAACCGGGGATCTGGATCACGACGACTTTTCAAAGTGTCCGGCGTTTGTCGATCATGGGCGCACGTTTTTGGGACTTATTCAAATCTTTTTTTGGGTGAGCACGTTTCCTGTGGAAGAGATTGATTTGCGGGGGAGTCTGAATTTGATTCTTTGGTTCTCTCAGATTCTGTCATCGTCCGAGTTTATGGTCACCCAACTACCACTCCTCATCAATCGAAGACGCATTCAGCAACTGATTAACGAAAACTCAAAGATTAAGCAAGACAATGAACAGCGCGCCTGGGAAGGTGGTGAAAAGATTGAGCTCAAGAGTGTTCAGGAACTGCAGGTAAGTTTATAACTTTGCACTCCTTCACATTCAAAGTTAAGTTTAAAACTCTGTTTTTGTCAGTCCACTGAACTCAAGACAGTGGATCTGTTTCGCGGATTCTTTTATGAACCCAAGGCATTTTACCACGCCGCCATGGTTCTGTTGGCTGTATTGGGGTTACAGTACCCATCCTTGTATGCTGTGCACCTGCTGGATTTCATGTACCGGGATGCTGTGCTGCATGGAGTCATTGCGTCAGTGACAATGAACTGGAGTTCCTTGTCTAAAACGGTACTTGCTTTGCGCTGGTTTCTCACATCATACATTCTCATGTGGTTTACGTGCACCAGGTACTTTTGGGAGTCATCATCATCTACATCTACAGTGTCATTGGATTCGTATTTTTCCGCCACGCATTCAACGAGCAGCAAGGGTTGCACTGTCAGTCTCTGTTTAGCTGTTTTTTGACCGTACTGAGTTACGGGTAAAGTTTGTCGGCCCCTCAAGAGAGAAAGCTTTATTAACGCACAAGTTTTTGAAAGACTGCGATCAGGCGGAGGAATCGGCGAGCTTCTCGAAGTCCCTGTCGACCCCAAGAAGGAATACTATGGTGCACGTGTTGTTCTGGACCTGACCTTCTTTTTGATTGTGATTGTCTTCTTGCTCAATGTGGTCTTTGGGTATGTCCGAAATCAATTGCGTGTCTCATTCTTTTTTTAAGGATGTGAAACTTACTGGTACACTTTCCCCACAACAGTATCATCTTCGACACGTTTGGACAGCTTCGAGAGGAGCGAAAGGACATTAACGACGACTTGAGGAACCAGTGCTACATTTGCTCAATCAACGCATCCGAATTTCAACGGCATTCTGCAGGATTCGAGCACCACATTAAAAAGGAGCACAATATTTGGTAAATTTGAACCCAAAAATATTCAAACACATAAATGAACTCAAAATTATCATCAGGCACTACCTCTTCTTCCTCGTCCACTTGGACCTCAAAGACAAGACAGAATACACATCCCACGAAACTTTCATCAGTGAATCTCTTGCAAAGAATGACCTTGCCTTTTTCCCAATCAACCGCGCCATCGCGCTCAAGAACCGTGAAGAGTCTGATAATGTTGCGCAACAAATGCAATCTCTCGAAACCAACATGGCGTGGTTGATGGATGGCTTCAATTCTGTCAGAGCACAGGTACTGTTGCAGACAGAGAGTATGGTTCGAGAAGTGACAGTGAATGGGAATGGGAGACTTGATACGCGTGCGTCGCGGATGAATCTTGCATTGGGGACGGCACTTGCAGCTGCCAAAATGTCAAGAAACAAGTCAGCAAAGCGTGCAGAGAATTGAGTGTTATTTTTGTGTTTTTGTTTCGTTTATTTAAGCTGATGATGAGGGTGGGATATCAAATGAAGGTTCAGTTACTTTTTTTTTTTTTTTGAATCAACAAAATCTTTTCTTGTGACTGACAGACTTGCAATAACTGGTTCTGGATGTCAGAGAAATCAGTCACAGATGAACGTGCAATGTAAGCTTCATATCAAGCACAGTAGGATGTGACATGTGTTATACAAATAACACCCTTGCTTTGCCTGTAAGTCTATGGTCAATTTTCCGTTTGCCATGGAAGCCCCCCTTCATCAAAATTGTCACAGCTTTGCATTTGAAATGATGCCTCTTCTTGCATGTGTCAGCATCCACCTGGGTGCTGCTTTCTAACCAAAATCCTCTGTTTCAAGACTTGGCTTGTGCTTTCTGTTTTTTCTGTCATGGTCAGTTTCATGTGTGTTGAGGCCCTGGGTGGTATGAACTGTGTGTTGGGTTATTTGTGACTGTAGCAAGTGGACTGTTGATTGTTGTGCACAATGAATAGGTACTGTGTACTTCATGTCCAAAAGTCCCTTGCAAAAATGATCAGAGAGTCAACATTCAGAACTTCTAGCTTGACATTGAAGTACATCCGCAAGAGACAGTTTTGTTTTACAACCTCGTATGTGCTCTGCCATGCAGCATACTTTATGCAGTTGATGATCCTCTGCTTTCCCACACTCAGCCCATGCGTCGGAAATCAGAGTATTTTGCATAGCATCTTGGTTCAACTTGTCTTGAGGTTTCATATTGTCTTTCCTGGGGGCATCATTGGAAAGCATCAGGTTTTCAGAATCCAAATTTGAGCAGTGGCTCCTCTGCTTCTGAAAAGAAACACAACAACCTTCAACTGCCAGCCGTAACTAGATTTCAAAAAACAGGATAAGTTGGGATTGTCACATAAGTGCCCTGTCATAAGTGCTAGGGAGTATAAAAAGGGAAAATTGAAAAACCTGGCGTAACATTCAGTTCCAAATGCAACGGTTCCTTCAAGTAACGCCCAACGTGTGCATATATGGACCATTTGTTGTGACTATGATGGGTGCCAAGTTGTTCAATGATTTGGGTGGCTGAGGAACATGACCCTATATGTCACTGACACTGACGGAGAATTGCCAAAGAATGCCACTAACCGGCAATGTGTCAACAGCTTGGGTAGATGTGGGCTTGAAAGAGGCAGCATGTGCAGACAACAGTGTCAACAGCATGTACTGAGTATGTGCCAGATGGGACTGACAACTTAGTTCCATGCAGCATGTGTGGACTGATGATATCCTTGCTGGTCATGTGAAAGTTCAAACCTGGAGGCGCTTCACGTACTATGTTGCTGTGAGTTTGTGACTTGGCAACTGGACTATTGATGGTTGTGTACATAGTGGGGACTGCCTGATCTTCTTTTGTGCATCTCTTTGTTTCCTTGTTGGTGGGAGCAGGACAAGAAACATGTGGAAATGTTTTGGTAGGCAACTCTCTTCTACTTGACCTGATGAAGTGTGCTTTACTGATGTTGTCAAATGCCATCTTGATCAATCCAGTCAACTCCAACTTTAGAGAATGATATGGACACTTGCGGTTCATCTGTTGTAACAAGTCAAATGAGCAGTCAGGTGTTGATGAATCCAAGTGTTGTATAAAAAACAAACCTTTTGAACTGTTCACAGTCTTTTTGGTGCAGTGTCCTCCTTATATATAAGTTTGTACTGCCAGGCAGTGCATATTCTCACCCCCTTCTGTGGGAAACAGATCAGTCAGGGTGCTTGATAGTGTTGTGGGACACTTTGCTACTGCCAAGCAATGAAAAAAATGAGGTCTTTGAATTTTGTGAAAAAAAAAACAACCTGTTTGACGGTAAATAAGTCCTATAAATAGGTAAAATAAATCCATGCCTGTCACGGCACAAAACATGCACGGTTTTTATCAGAAATACATGCATGTTTTTGATCCAGGCCAAACATCCTGCCATCCCTCAGACATGAGCAAAATAGAAATGTGTTTCAGGCTCGGGTAAATAAATCCCACAAGAGAGCAGGAAAAGCACCATTGGCGTCGACAATCTTTCGCAACGCTGTCAGAGTATATATGCTCTTGCAAGCAGAGAGTATGGTCTGAGAAGGATGCAGCTTGCTGCATGTGTGCCACAGGTGACTATTTACGCCTGGACAGTGCTTTGTGCGCCAGGAAGAGTTGACTGGATGCAATCGATAAACATTACTGTTTTTTTTTTTATTCAATCTTGACGACAATTACAACAACAACGACAATGAGATGATAATGATGCCATATTCCTTGCAATAAGCTCCTGGTAAAACAGTTGAATATCTCTGGCTTCGATCAGCCGCATCTCGAAGCGATGCAAGTCCGTTTTTTGTTCTAAAGTAAGATCATCACTTTCCCGTACTTCCAATCCAGCTTTTTGGGAGATGAGTGAGTCGATGCGTTCATCAAGGGCACCAAGACGGCGAATGGCAGCTTCCATCTATCATGCAGTTGCGGGGATTCGAGTCTCGAAAATAAGCGCGGAAGGAAAGTTGATTGCGCAAGCGCTTCTGGCACAAACTGATTGGCGAAACGCACAACTAAATCATAAAAGGTCTCTATTCAAACTTCAATCCATAAAACACAAAGAATTTTAACAATCCTCCTTCAATCAGAAGCAGATAAAAGAAGGGGCAATGCACAAACAAGCACATGCTTGACTAGAGCACAAAAGAGGCCAAAAGCGCCAAAACCGACCCAACCACTCCCGACAACCCAGCAGCGCCACTCTTTGACGTCGTTACCGCAGCAGAAGGAGCTCCAGTGACAACTGCGGACCCAGCAGTTGTTGTGGCGCCTGAAGCAGAACCTTTAGTCCCAATCACGACACTACCGTCACAGTTGTACACCAACTCATTTGCAAACTTCAAGTTCCCTTGAAACTCAGTCAATTTTCCATTCCACCAATCAAGGGTCACGGAGTTGTTGGTCACGCGCCAATCCTGAATCGCCGGCTCTCCATCCAATGCGAGTGGCTTACGCTCCTCAAAGTTGACAACGAGCTTCAATCGTGGATACGTCGTGAGTGTAGCTGTGCTAAGAAGCTGGTTGTACCATGCCGACTTGATTGCAACCTCCGTGGTGGCACCGGCACGCGTGGCCCACTCGGCGATCCATGGAGCACCCGTCTCTGGAAGCATCATTGGCTTGTTTTTTGAGGCGGCAAATTGCTGGTAAAAGTTGCGCGTGCGTTGCCAGTCGGCAGTGTTTCCGCCGCCTGGAGTGTCAGGGTTGTTGAACCCACCCGTGAGAAGTTGTTCAAAGTAGCGTTCCGGTAATGGGCAGTTGTTGTGGCAGTTTTGGCGCGGGTAGTAGTAGAGCGAGAGACCGACCCAGTCAACGTATTCATCGCCGGGCCAGAAGGGGCTGTATGGATCGTCGAAATTGTCGATTTTTCCGTCGCCGTTTGTATCGAGGAGATCAAAGTCTGTGCCGTTTGATAGCGGCGTAGATCTGGCACCACCATCGCTTCCTCCAACGAATGGGTAAGTGATTCCAATGTTGGGCGCCCAAACCATGGCCGTCATGTTTGTGTATTTACGGACTGAGTTCGTCAACTGCCGCCATGACTCGATAAATGCGCGCGGCTCATTTCCCCAACCGTACCAGTCACCGTTCATTTCATGCGCCCTGGAAGAGAAGATGACTCGGTCAGCGTCGAGAACAAGTCCAATCAAATTCAACCCAAATTACCATCGCAAGAAGATGGGAACTCCGTAACGCTGGTTAATCGTCTGGCACGCTTTCGAGATGCCGTCATACATTGCGGGAGTCAAGTCCTTCAAGTCCGCAATGCGCATGTCTTTGGGCGGGTTCAGCGTGAGCTCCAGCATGGCGCCGACGTATCCGGCCTCGCTACCGAACCAATTGAGCATGTTTCCGTCGAATCCGGTCCCGTTGAAAGTCCCAGGCACCAAGTCCAGCCATGCATTACTGTTTGGTTGAGAATAAATTTTTTTGGGGCGGTTTGAGTGAAACCAATTTCAACACGTGTTTGAAAGTGCGCAACAGCACAAACTCAACTAGACAGCGGGCGTGTGGTCCTTGGTCTTCTCCTTGCTCTTGAGCGGCGTTTCGTAGCTCCAGTCCAGCGAGATGCCCACCATCATTTGGTTCGTGAGCGGCGGCTCCAGGCGGGCGAGGCCGGACGATGGTTTGAATGCGCACTGTGGGAGTGGGTTGCCGGCAGCGTCGATGATCTGCACGGGCGGCGCTGTTTGTGCGTGGGCTGCGATGGCAATGGTTGCAAGGGCAAGTGCCAGATGCATCTGTTTCTTGTTGGATTTGAGAGTGTTTAAAAACTTGATTGGTCAACGCTCATTTTGTTCGTTCGGATTTAAAGAAAATACTTGGCGTTTTTTTACGTAACAGAAGCTGAACCTCCAATTGCGGCTATCTGTCCCAGTCCATGTCCTTGCAGACCCTCTTGCAGGTTTGGCAAGCTGCACTCTTGACAGACTTGAAGTGACACTGTTTCCACCAGTTCCGCCGGTATTCCTCCAGAGCCAGGCATCCACAACTGTGGTGCACAAGCTGTGCAGCATCTTTCAAAAGCTGGTAAAAATCTGTTCCACCCCTTCACTGTCACTGAGTTTAGCAGAGCAGCGTCACAATCAACCCAACAAGTGGTTTCCTCCTGTGCTCAATAAAGGAGAGCTCCATACCCCAGGAAATGCATGAACATGTGCAAAATAGGCACTAAGTTCAAAAAATTATACTTGCGGTTCATCCCTCATTGCGAGCTTGATGAGATCCTGGCAGAACACCTGGTTCTGTCTAGCTTCATCCAGAAGCATCTGGACACGCAGCACGTCCCGCTGTTTTTCACGGGAAAAACACTTGATTTCCTCTGGCCCAAAGGCAGCTTTTTCGTTGATGAGGTCTTTCACCTCTTTTTCAACAATGGCCAGGCGTTGAAAGGCAGATTCCAATTGGTTTCTATTTTTACTATGTTTCGTGGCTCTGAATCCCAACTGAGCCATCACACATGTCTGTGAGATCGCAGCTTTTCAGGGTGGTGTCGCTTGAAGTTGATCGTAAAATAAATTCTTAAAATGAATCCCAGCCAAACCACCACGCCCCAAAACATCCAGAACTTTATTGGCAAGCCGCTCGCATCGATCCCGGCAAACATGCTGCCGTCTCTCCACAGAATCATCACACCAGGGTCCATGCAGACGATGGATTTCCGTCCAGACAGAACCAACATCCACGTGTCTGCTGCAAACATTGTTGAACGCATCACTCAGGGATAGCATGTGACTGGTCAGATGCATTTCATTCTATATTGCGAGAATTGTAATAAAAACACGCAGTGTCATTCTAAGTCATGTTTTATTTTTTGCAACAACGCAGCTCATGATCATCATCTCTAAGCAAACAAATCTCTCATCTCCTTCAACGACTCCACCAAATAATACCCAAACTCCTCATTCTTCAACCCTTTCGAAGTGATGGTAAACTGCAAACTATCCCTCTTGATCATGTACCCAACTCCATGCCCATCCGGAACAACAGCACCAAACCCAAGCCCATTGAAATATTCGCTCGAGATCTGAGAAGTCGACAATGCCCAATGCGAACTCTTTGAAAACGCCGCATCGCGGAAAATACTTGGCATATCTTCCCCAGCCGCGAGAAGTTGTCGTAATCCCAGAAAGTGGCGGTCAACTCCTTTTCCTTCACAAGCCATGGCCATGTATGAGGACTGTGCCTTCATTGCAGCTCTTCCAAGTTGAACCTTTTTGCTCGGTTCAACGTTCATGTCCTGCATGGCATGCACCCATGCAACAGACTCGCTTGAAACGCTGCGCCCAGTCTCTGTACGTCCATACGCAAATTTCTTTGTCTGAGCAGCTTCGTACGTTGCCGCAAAGGTTCCATAGGTTTTGAAATACGCCAACTGAATTGCCATTTGGACAAACGCGTCAGGCGAGCATTGCAGTTTCTTGATTCCAGACTTGCCAAATGCATCAAATGGAATCACGTTCAAGTCTTGAGATTGCGTCAGTTGCGTGAATTTGGACTCTGCTTCTTGGATGGAAAATTGAATTGCGGGGTTCAAGTCAAATTCGAGTTTTTTGGGAGTGGTCAGAGTTGGGCTGCTGCTTGGTCTGGCGCCGTGGTCGATGGTACCTTTTGCGAGACTGTAGATGACAACAAAAAATTGTATCAGCGTCATTAAAAAATACCGACCCCCTCCTTTTATAAAATTCACCTGTCCAACATCCAGTCGCACATTCGCAACGTCGGAGTCCCATCAATCATGGAATGCTCTCCATTAAACCCAGCCGCGCCATTTTCAAACACAACAAACTGAATCGATTTGTCAAAAAACCGATTCTTTCCATCCCCAACCCAACACGCACGCGCACGATCTTCATACGTAACAGGGCTCGAGTCATCCAAACAGATAACATACGCGGCCCGTTCAATCACGTCCAAAGAGGCTCGATTCTTGTCAGATTCGTCCAACATTGCATTTCGCGCAAAAGTCCAAGAATCCCTGTCCAAAGTCGTCAACGCGCCTACTGCTGGGTCGTGCATCACTCCCGCTGCCTCATATATTATTTCGATTTGAGATTGGATTTCTGGGGTCGACAGTTCGCGGCCTCCTTGCGCAACCAGATCCAGTTTGAAAAACTTGTTTTTTCGAACAACGATAATGTGGTTGTTGCGCGTTGGGTCGGCGATTCGAGTCACGTCTTCAGGGAGCTGAGGGATGCGCGTTGAGTTGAAGAGGTAACGGTATTGGTGTGAGCAAAGTGGGCCGGATTTTGCCATGTCAGGGGATAGTTGTTCTCTGAAAAAAGCAAATAAAAACATGGCGGGGGGTCAACATCAGAAGGTGCTTTTGATTCTTTGCGGAAACTCAACGATATCACAAGCTTCCGGAATTCCATTGCGCTCTTGATGATGTCAGCTGCGCGTGCCGCTGGCTGATTCACACGTCGCGGATCATCCAAGAAACTGTAGTAATAACTCACAAACACCTGCAAAATTATGCCGTAAATAATCAATAAATAAACATATTGATGTGGCATAGTTCCAACGAACCACTACAGGATCTCTATACGCCATATACGCAAGCGAGTTCCACCAGCCAATCAGCCAACTTTTGCTCGTGTGGTTGTCCCGATCAATCAGCCTCTGCTGGAGCTGCTCTCCAAGTCCTCCGGGAACAAGAAACCGACCCACTGATCGCACAGCGTCTTCATACTCGGCGTTGTTGACGAGAGGGCGGATGGATTTCAAATACGTGACACAGGTTTCCTTCAACGTGGGAACTGGTAGCTAGCAAATGAAAAAGCACAGTCAGAAATATTCGCGAACGCAAAGTGAAGGGATAGTAAACCTTTGGCAGCGTGCTCTGAAATTGAAACAAATTCTTGGTTGCTTGCGGAGCATTCAATGAGGCCTGAGCTGTCACATGAGGTATACTCGCGGTAGGAAACACAATGTTTGAAGTATGAGGTTCGGTAGGTTCCAGAGATTTCGCCAACTTGCGCTTCAGATTGTGGTCCGAACGCTTTGGAAGTTGTAATATGAGGTTTGGCACGGTTTTCACACGTTTACGCTTGACGGCGAGCATGGAAGCGGTTGCAGCATTCGATGAGGAGAACGGGGACGACTGAGTCCAGTTGTGGGTGGATGCTGCTGCGAGTGACACATGGGATCCGGCTTGTGCATTGGCGATGCGGGCGAGGTTGTTGCAAATCGAAAGAGGAAGGACGCCGATACTTGTATGCACTGGTGGTGACCGGAGCGATGCTGTGGCGAGTCGGAGCATTGGTGTGCCGATGCCACTGGTGTTTGTCCACGAGGGATGATTTGTAGTTTCGGGTGTGATCAAATTTATGCCAAGTAAAATAAATCTGTCCCAACAATGGAAGCTGTTTGGCATGTCTGGCGTCGATTCCAGCGCGGGATGCGGGAAGCAATTGACGGTGACGGCGACAAGGAAGGCAGTCTGAAACCAGTCGTGGATATGATCACTGGCAGCCAGATGCAGGTGCCCCATCACATCTTCCAAGCAACAATCAACCTTGCACTGACATCTATATCTCCGCTGCTGCCTCGCACAGGGTGTCTTGATTGCGCTTCTACCTGGCTTGATCTTGTACGAAACAGGAAACATGGTGAATGAGCGAATCTCCCACGTCAAGGATGGATCCAGATATACTGAAGCGCGTTTCCGATGCAGGTGGTCGACATGTTTGTCTATTCCTCGCTGGTGACGCTGATCATGGCCGGCATTGCAATCCTTGGAAGCTTGATCCGGGCCATCATCAACCACGAGTCGGAGGTGATTCATGTTCCCTTATGACTCGAAAACTGGGCAAAAAACTGACGCTGTATTATGTCCCTCAGGACTCGAACAAAGAAACAAACTTGTCCGTCAAAGTGAATTTCCACAGAATCGACAACTGGGGAGAGGTTTCAAAATATTTCAAATGCATTTTCAAACCTCATTTTTTGACAACACCACCAGCCTCAAGAAAACATCCACTACCAAGCACTGGCCTGGATCATTTGCAAGCGATCAACACACCAAACAAAGGGTGACTACCGCATGATGACTTACATCCCCGAAAACGACGAATCAAGCTCAGACTCAGACAAGTCGGACACTGCCTCATCATCGACAACAATCCCGCGATTCAATATTCTCCCACGCGGTGACAAGGAGCTCGTAATCACGCACAATGATGCATCTTACATTGTACAGTTCGATCTCAACTCATCAGAGGAAACTGCAAACAATGCAAACACGCCGCCAGATAAAGCCGTGCGTGAAATCAATCCGCTCATTAACCGTGAACCACCGATTCTGATTCGAAGAAGCGATGACCAACCTTGCACGCTCGAAACCATGCACGCAACGTTAAGTGAAATCACGAAACTGTACGTCAAAGAGCAATCAAAAAAGAAACGTAGAGCGCGTTACGAACGGCCGCGTGACTGCTCGTACTGGTCTTGGGTACAAAACATGCGTTCTACGCGTGGTCTTGCGTCAGTTGCACTGGATCAGCACCAGGAACAGTTGCTGCACAGGGACTTGGACACATTTGCCAAGGATCGAGATTTCTACCGACGCATGGGTTTGCCGTACAGGTATATCTATCTCGTGACTCCCTAGCTAGATTGATTACACTAAAAAAGTGAACACAACCACTTTACACCAGACGGGGATATCTCTTCAGCGGCAAACCAGGCACAGGAAAGACATCCCTAATCAACGCAATTTCCGCAACATACAACCGCGATTTATACTACGTCAATCTCCAAGAAATCCAAACCGACAATGAATTACAAAGCGCGTTTGCTAGTGTTCCCAAGAATTCAATTATCGTGTTTGAAGATATTGACGCGCAGTCGGGGGAGGTGCATTCAAGGGAGCGGAGGTTTGCGCTTAAGAAAGTGGACCGATTGCGCTCGTTTCACGAAAAGAGGAAGGAAAGGAAGCAGGCAAAGTGGGAAGAGTTGGCCGGTAAGGACAGCGACGAAGACAGCAACAATGACGATGCAAGTGGCAGCGAGTCGGGCGAGAGCAGTGGCTCCGACAATGACAAAGAAGATGACAATGAGGAAGCGAATCAATCAACAAGCCAAGAACGACTTTTGGGTGATGAAATGAACGAAGGACTTGTCGTCGAAACGCAAAAAAAGAAGTCTTCAAAACCGAAAAAGACCAAAAAAGCACCGAAAAAGCTTGTCAAAACGTTCCAGGATATAACCAAAGATGTTGACGACGACATGCTGAGCGATTTTGGAGGTGCAGGTTTCTTGAATTCGTTCGGGCCCAGTGTTGGGTTCGGACCCAGTGCCGGTGGGATGGGAGTGGGAGGTGGAGCCGGAGGTGCCGGAGGTGCCGGAGGAATGGATTTCGGAGATTTGAAGCTTGGAAAAGGAAACCTCTTTTCCGGGTTCACACTCAGTATGCTGTTAAACTGTCTCGGTAAGTCGAAACTTTATCTACACCTCACATTCCCCTTGCTTACATATACACGCACAATTCAACCCAGATGGACACATGCTGAACGAAAACATCATTATCATCATGACATCCAACCATCCAGAAGTCCTTGACCCAGCCCTCATCCGACCCGGCCGCATCGATCTCCACCTCTCCCTCGGATACTGCACACACTTCCAACTAAACCGCATGTACCAAAGCGTAATGGACGATCCAACCGCTTCACTCGATTTCAAAAAATACACCGTCATGCAGGGCGTAATTGCACCTTGTGATGCATTACGGATCATGATTTTGTATAGGGCGAACCCAGAAGTGATTCCGCGGCGGTTGCAGGAGCGGGTGGTGGAACTTATGAACGGGAAGCCGTTGACGAGTGGAATTGAGGCGGGCGATTTTGATGATGCAACAATGGAAGAGGAGAAGGCGGATGCACCGGTTTCGAACCGTTCAAGTGCAGTGGAGGACAAAGATGAGGACAGTTACGATGTCGACTTTGAGCTGAAGGGGAGTACAAAGAGCGACGCGGACGATTCTAGCGAGTTTTCGTTTCGTAAGAAAGAGGCAAGTGTTGAAGAGGAAATGAGGGACGATGTGTCATTTGGATCGTTGACAGATGGGTTGCGACGGAGACCAGGGCGAAACCTGGTCGAGTTCTGAAACATACGGCTGGGTTCTTGAGAGAACTGCTGGGGCAGTGAGGTGGTGGCACGTCAGCCTGAACAATTTCAGATGCTTTTGCGAAATGAATGAGACATTTTTGCCCAAACAGACAAATCATAATTTCTTTCACGAATCGTCCCCTTTCCTCAAAACCAAAACACACCCAAACAAACTTCGGGGTCCGCATTCTCAAAGAAACCGAAAGAATGTACAGCACCACAGCATCAAGCAGCCATGTCATGCGAATGGAGACTGACATGGACTGTGTGGCTATGCCATGGACACCCGGCTGCGAGACCTTCCAGCTGCCCAAAGCAAACATTACAGCAACCATCGATCGGCTGTGCGGGATGATGGACTGGATGCCGGGTAAAAAACCTTTGTCTCCAATGTGTTTTCGTGGGTGTGATCCCCTGACATGTTCTTTTTGGCATGTTCAAAGGCTGCTCCATCGACACGCTTTGTAAACACACGCCAGACAGCACCTTTTGCAATCCATTCTCTGTGCTGGCCGACATTTGCGCGGAGGACATGCCGCGGATGAAACCGTGTGGCCCGTACGTCAGCATGTGCATGAATCCCGAATCGAGAGTGACCCAATGCAAAGCGGTAACTGTGTCTCATGATCACAGTGATACTTTCCTTGTTCTAAAACCGGTGGTCCTTCTTTCATTCAACAGCACCCACCTCTCAAAAATGTACCCACGACAAAAGTTGTCAAATCTCTCGTTTCAGATATTTGCAATGAAATGCCGATGGACGGTTGTGAACTGTGCTACCCTCCATCCTCAGGTTCTAGAAGCAGTGTCGTGAAGCAGTGTGATTACTTTTCAGGTGCGTCACAGTGACAATATCTGCACACTTTCAAAAACCCTGACATGCGCAACATTTTTGCTTCAGTCTATGCGGATCTATGTGCAGCCATGCCAGAGATGCATCAATGCGCGCAGTTTGATTTGATGTGCGCATCAACGCCAAACTTCCCGCTGTGCCCCACGTCCCACTTGCCACCAATCGACGGACGTCCAATGCCACCTCCAACCATGCAAATGGTACATCTAAACTCTAGATAAAAAACTACCTTTGAAAAGCAAAATCTAACCCCGCCTTCTATTTCAAGTACTTCCACTTTTCAATATCAGAATACTTTCTCTTCAAAACATTCGTCCCCCGCACACCGCTTCAATACACGCTCGCATGCACGCTCGTTTTCCTTGTATGCATTGTATTTGAACGCATGCTCGCGTTCCAACGCGTGTGGGATCGGGCGGCTGTGATCCGTTACCGTGCCTTAGCTCGCGCTTCAAAGTCGCTTGTCCGTGCAAATACTGTGTCAAACAGTCGCAGCAGTTCTGTTACAATTGGCGCTGTTTTGAATCGTGTTGCAACGAGTAACGATGTCGAAAGAGATCCGCTGATTCAAGTGGCGGCTCCTGCAAGGGCCGGCAGGAGAGGGGATGTTGGTGCGTTACGGATGGAAATGCTTCGATTAAGATTACTGAAAGCTGCCGGCCGGCTTTGCATTGGTGTGATGGGATACGGAGTCATGTTGCTCGTCATGACTTACAATGTGGGTGTTTGTTTGAGTGTTTTGAGTGGACTTGGGGTTGGCAGTTTCTTTTTCTTTTTTGATGAGGGTGTGGAGGTTGCGGATGGTTTGTTGAGTGAGGAGGAGGAGGAGCAGGTTTGCTCTGAAGGGGATGATTTATGCTGCGGATAGTTTTTTTTTGCATTCATTGATTCCGCCTGATGATTCGTTTTTTAAAGTTGTGCTATACTTGCTCGTTGATAATCTCTTTATACTCCAAATGCAAGTTTTATTTTTCTCATGAAAGCAAGGTCTAACTTGCGCCCGCCTCAATTGACGCAGCGTATTTTCGAGACTTGCACTGCTCAATGATGCGCTTCTTTCCCAACGCAATCTCGCTCAACAGCGGGAAATACACGGGATTGTCTCGAGGAATATTCTCTTCAGACAATGCTGGCCCGCCTCCATAATACTTGCACAGTATAATCCATGAAGTCTTTTGACTTAAAACTCAGTACAACACCTCAGTAAATAAAAATCAAAACTTTTTACCTCTGAAACAATCCCAAAATCATGAAACGGCGCCATATACGGATTCATCAACGGCAACCCATTCGGTAACCCCTCCGGACAACCTACATACTCCCAATCCTCCCTCGCAACCACCAAACTACGGTTATTTATATCTTCAGGCGGTAAATCGTTTCCCAGCAAAAACTTGCGCCACGAAAGTAAAAACTCGACGCTCAAAAAGTATACTTTATCCGTCTCAGTGAGCACGTACATGTCGCGTTCAAGGTGTCGACGGTCGTTGTACAGTTTATGGCGTTGTAGGGAGAGGATGGTTGGAGAGATGCGCGGGGTGTTTGTGGAATGAGGTGTTGCGGTTGCAGAAAAGAGGGAAATGATGGATTCGACGCGTTCGAGTTCTGCTTGAGATTTTCCGCGTTTGCCAACCCATTTTACGCATTGGTAGCACCAGACTTGAAAGTAAAAAATGAAAGGAGATTTGATGATTGTGTTTGTGAAAACAAAAAACGAAGAACAAAAACAAATTTTATACCTTCAAGCGTATTGATCTTGAGAGAAAGATGATGTGAATTTGTGGCAAAATGGAGCATCGCGTGTTGATTTTTGGTGCGTCCGCAGCCGACACTTGTGCAGTCTTCTTTCATACACATCCACAGATCCTATTTTTGAACAGGAAAAAGGCGCGGTAATGTCAGTGGAATTGTCAAGTTTTTTGCGTGACAATTGCGCTCGTTGACAAATTCACTTGTTGAAAAAAAAAAAAAAAAAAAAGTGCAAGTAGATACCGGCGCTGGGTGTGGACAATTTCCGCCGGTACACTTGATCTCAGAGACACTGTTGGCGGACCCAAAGGAATGCATGTAGCTGCGAGTTCCCAAAAGACAAGATCAGACCACCGAAAAAAAAAAAAAGTCATCAAAGAACTACATACAATCTCGCCCTCTCTGCCATAATTTCATGCGAAATCTCCGACAAATGCGGACACAATAGCTTCACTGCAGGATCGAAACAATGCCGCCGCCACAGCTGTCCACTGGCGATATAGTTGATCCGCCATCGCCGGAACGTGAGACACCGCCACAGCGATTCATTGCTGTTGAGATGTAGATGCAATTGTGCGCAGGCTCGGGTGAGATTTAGGACGGATTCTGCGTCGAGAAAGTTGGATGAGAGGCTGATCAAGATCTGTTCCGATGAGAGACGGGTGGTATCGATGGGGTCAGGATGACATCTAGGTTGGAGGGTAAGGTTAAGTAAAGTCCTTACCTCGATCGGGATGCGGAGAAGCCAGCTGTATTGCGGAGGTCGGTTGTTGTGTTGGTGAGGTATCAGAAATTGGGAGTCCATTTTTAGAAAGTCACCACAGAGGTTTTGGCTCGACGACTTGTTTATTGGAGTGAACACCCACACCCTCTTTTGAAGAAGCTGCCAATCAGATTTCTCCTGCTTGCCCTTTATGAAAGCGATGCATTTGACTGTGTTTTTTATTGTTGTTTTCAAAGAGTCCCAACTTGGACACAAAAGAGTCCAGTCTCAAATTTAAAAGTATCCCGGCAGAATGTACGCCAACTTCTTGCATGCCTCGAGGTCCCTCTTGGCTGGGTCCGTGATTCCGCTAAACTTCATGGACCCCTTCAACTCATTCACAGTCTTCAAGCTCTTTTGCTCCAACGCAACTTCAACCCTCTGAATCAGCTGCGACAGCAAATTCTTTGCATTCGCACTATTCTGTCCAAGATTTGCAATCACGGCTTCGACATTCACAGCTTCCTCGCCTTCACGCCAGCAGTCGTAGTCGGTGCTCATGCAGACCATTTGGTACGCGATCTCCGCTTCACGCGCGAGTTTGGACTCGGGGAGGACGGACATGTTGATAATGTCGCAGCCCCAGGAACGGTACAAGTGCGATTCGGCGCGGGTGCTGAATTGGGGACCTTCCATGCAAACAAGGGTCTTGTTTTCGTGGAATTTGACGCCGGGGCATGCGGTTTTGGCAACGTCGGCAATCAAGGCGGCGAGAGAAGTGTCGAATGGGTCGGCGAACATGGCTGTACAAAGGCATGTTAGTCTCGTGTCATTTTTTGAACAAGTTTTGGGGTATCACAAGCCCCAATTGAATTTGCAAAGAAGGGATATTCACCATGCGCAACGACGCCCTTTTCAAAGAAGGTAGATGGACGGATGCCCTTTGTGCGGTCAATGACTTGCGAGGGAATGACAAAGTCCCTTGGCGCAATTTCCTCGCGAAGGGATCCGACAGCTGCGAGTGTAGTAAGCGAGGGAAGTGTCAGATACGTCAGATAAGAATAGCAGAAAGAGATAGAGTGAATGCATTCGGACAAGCAAGAACGCATCCGGACAAAGAAGCATGAACTGTCAAAGATACCAGAAAAGGCAAGGATGACCTCCACACCCAAATGCTTCAGCGCAGCAATGTTAGCTCTAGCAGGCACTTCAGATGGGTTGAGGTAGTGGCCACGGCCGTGTCTGGCCAGGAACGCAACCTTGGTGCCGTGAGGGGTCTGTGAGATCACGATCTTGTCGGAAGGGTGGCCCCATGGGGTGAGTGGGTTGACCTCGCCGAGGACTTGGAGTCCCTCGAGCGCGTAGAGGCCGGATCCTCCAATGACGGCGACTTTGACGTCGGTGAAGATTGTGTTGTCAGCCATTCTTTTTAAATTTATTTTAAATTCAATAAAATTTACATCCAATAAAACCAAAAATATATTCAAAATGCCTGCCAACCCATGAGTATGAGTATAATTGTGTAATAAAAAAACAGCATGTCCTCCGGTGGCAAACAACGACGCACGCGCATCATTGCTGTCGTTCTCGGGCTGTGTGTGTGTGTGGGCATGGGCATTGGCGTCAGTCTTATCCTTGGCGGCGACTCAGACTCTGCAAACGCCAGCGCCAGCGCCAGCGCAAGTGCAAGGCGGATTCGGCAGCGGAAGAAGACCTCTCTCCAAGGTTCCTCTTCATCCACTCCCGGCGTTGGACCCGGTCAGATCATGCACCCACCCAGGGGATTTCCGCTCTCAATATCAATCAACAACGTATTTTTACCACCCGCTTTTGTTTTGCTTGCCACCTGCTTGATGACTCATCACTCTCGGCACACTCAGATTATCATGTGGAACCCTTCACCGAGCCCGTCTTCACCTACATATGCCTTCCATCCAGAGGGTCTCAAATTCCTCACGTCGTTACTTCAAAGCCCGCTCAGACCCACCATCCATCTCATTAGCACCGTCACAACGCCTCTTCAAACGGAACAAATCACCGAGCTGTTACGTACAAGCGGATTATTTAGTCGAGGGCTCGATAGTCGCCGAGTGCTATTTTGCGACACTGTTCTGGGAAGGGTACATTTGGTCAAACATTTGGGAAGCTTTGTCCATTTCGATGACGACGATTCTGTGCTGGTGAGACAATCTACCTCCAGTGTAGTGTTCTTTCTCCACCCTCGCTGACCCCGAAAAAAAAATTCAATCAAGACTGCCCTTGTACCCCACGTGAAACGATTAATCCGAGTGAAGCGAACACAAGGCACCAGCGTCGAAGCAGACAAAGAGCTATTACGGCAACGGCGGCGCAGTCTTGCAAGTAGCGTGAGCAGCAGCAGTGTTGGGTCCAGCGTTCATACCACCTCAGGCACTTCAAACTCATCAACTCCTATCGCGCAACTTCTACCATCTTCACGGCAACGTGGACGAAGCCCAACTTCAAATACACCGAAACTGGGCGTGGCTGTATCTGGGCGGCATGACCGAATTGGGAAGAAGGCGAGCACGCGGATTCTGATTGAAGATGACGATGACGATGATGAAATTGACTTTTCAAATCGGGATGATGAAGCTGAGGATGTGGCCAACATCAGTCGGGCTGATACGTTGCGAAACGCTGGTGTGCCGGCAGACAGGAAAAATCTGCGATTACCAACGCTGGATGCAGTGGTTGCGGCATCGAATCCGTCATATGCAGCAGCAGCAGCAGCCAACGCAAGTCAACCAACAAATCCTTCAACTGCCTCAAAAGGCGGAATTCATCGAACGACTTCACGCGCTTCATTTCGCGATTCACCAACCATCCCAGGAACTGACGGAAAACCAGTGTCAAGAGTGTTACGAAAGGATGGTGCCTCAGCAGGATTAGATGGTGGAGCAGAAAGCGATGGAAGTGTTGGAAGTGCTGCTGCAATTCCTGAAGCGTTGAAGGCGAGCGGATGTGTTGAGTTTGTAGAGAGTGTCGCGGATTGCAGCGTGTTGCAGTGGTGAAAAACAAAAAAGTGTGCGAGAATGGCAGGGCAAGCGTCTTAATCCCTCACCTCATCCTTCTCTTATATATCACCTATGCCGATGAAATGCGGGGAGAGAGATGCCTTGTTTTACACAATCTTTTATTTTCATTCTGTTTTTGCTTTTGGGGTATGTAGACAGACGCAGGTGTACTTCTTGATATGAACTTGTTGCGTGTTGTATGTGTAGTGTGCATCGGTGGGACGGAAGGGAGTGGGGGAGTGTTGAGGTTGTGAAATCAGAAATCCCAAAATGGCTCTGCTTCCCCTTATTTTCACCCTTGACCCAACAAGAAAAAACCTCATTGAAAATCATACCCCATCGTCCTGCATGCTGCAAACACTCGCCAACTCAAGTACCAGCAGTACCAGCATCCACGCGGCATGCATCGACGATGACCAGGAGTTTGTTCTGCGTGCGTTACTCACGGACTGGCAAATGGACATGGACGCATTGGATGAGAGCGGTAACACGCCATTGATCTATGCTGCATGCTGGGGCCGGTCCCATATTGCAGCGCTGCTTGTGGCTGGGGGCGCGGATTTGGAAGGATGCGATCAGAGTTGAGTCCGCCACAGACATTGCAAATGGTCTTGTTTGAAAACAACGGCTGACTTTATCACCTTCTTCTTCACTTAACTTCTCCTCTTTATAATCTCATCCTTCAAACAAACAAAAAAGACGGATGGACACCTCTCATGTGGGCATCGGCAAACAACCACACACATATTGCCGACCTGCTTCTCAAACACGGCGCCGACTCGATGCATAGAAACGCGCGTGGTCGCTCAGTCAGTGAAATTGCTCGGTCTTCTTCAAGTTGTTCAGTTGCAGCGCCAATCCAGGATTCATCCAAAGGACTACCAGTAGATCCTTTAGAACTAGACGAGTACGAGTCTGGCTCAGATACAACCGAATGCAACGATGCCGCATCCGTTTCATGGACTGCAAAAGAAGATGAAGGAATCAGCGGGTACTCGAAACGCTTTTCGCGGACTTCGAGTACACTGTTTCGACAACTTTCGAAAGTGGTTACTGGGGTTGTTGCGGTAGGGAAATCAGGCTCGGAACAAGGAGCTGAGAGTAGTGTGCATGGGAGTGAAGGGTTTTTGGGGAGTAGAGATGGGATAAGAAGGAGCGCATCTCCACCGCCGCGGTCGTTGTTGAAACGTGCTGGCACGGATCAAATGGACCGACGGAGGGCTCGGGCGCTTAGTTTTGCGGATTTGGGAGATGATGATGAAGACGAAGAGACTGTGAGTTTTCTTGACTTGTTTATTGACTATGAAACTGACTTGAATTTGTCAGCATTTGGATGCAACGGCGCCGTTCATGTGGGACACTTGCAAACTAGACCAAATCCTCATTTTCGAAGAAGGCAGCGTGTCTCGGATTTTGCAGGTGGCCATCTCAGATTTGAGGCCAGCAAAGTTGGCGTTGGGGAAACCGATTCCAGCCAATGTGATTTTCTTGTGTGCCCGGTACGCGCATTATTTAGGCAGTTTGGAGTTGCTTGAAGGGTTCATGGCAGGTGCACTGGACGCAATTTGTAAAGAGATTCGAGTGAGTTTTGAGTTACGTTGAAAACTCTCAACACGTGGGTTGTCTAACCATCGAAGTTTGAAATTAGGCCCACTGTCACAGCATACAACTCCTTGCCTTCTGGATCTCCAACTGTGCACACCTTCTCTACTACTTCCAAAAGGATCCCAGCCTCGCACTCGCAACAATCCGCCACCACACCACGTTCGCCGAACTGATCCACGAATTATATGACCTCATGAACGCACAGGTGCGTTTCCAGTTGGAACAAGTGGTGGACGCTGCGATTCTCGATTACACGGATCCAGAGTCGATTGTGGAGGAGCCTTCTTCTGCTGTTGCAACTGTTTCAGTGGATGAACCTGCAAGCGTGCGATATGAACCCCAGCCGCCAGTGGTGGTGCGCGTGAAACCGGGGCCGCCTGCGAGAAGTAATTCATGGAATCCGATTGCGGGGCTTGGGAGTGCTGTGAAAACGGCGGCGGAACGTGTGGGGCGATATTCGATGGCGAGCATTTCTTTGGTGACTAGCAGTGCGAGTAGCAGCACTGCGGTGGTATCAAGCAGCGATTCGACTTCTGGCAAGTCGTCCGACTCCAGATACAAGCGCACTCTGCAACCGTCCGTCACGTACAAGATTACACAATCCCAAAACGCGCATCCATCTCTTGTTTCTAGAAAAACTCATGTCTTCAAAATCATCGATGCAACCTCGACGGACTCCATTTCAAACCTACCCCCTCCACCATCCCCAACAGCAACCAAGACACTACCCAAAAGCACACCAGCTCCGAACCCACGCACAATTACAACCCTTCTCTCAAAAATCAGCACAACGCTCCACCTCAGCAACATGCACCCCCACATTTCCACACGCATCATGCGGCAAACCATGCACACGCTGAACCACGTTCTCATCTCTGGGATCCTGTGCAAACCACGATGCTCGCGAAAACGCGCCGTTTCGATCCGCGTCAATTTGAACCCGATTGAACAATACATTCAACGCAACGCTGCCTTCTTTACAGACGAACCCGCGCAGCATCGCCATGAATCGTATCGCAGCCAAGACACGGTTTCAAATGCGGATTCTGTCGATGCAAGTACTGCTGAATATACTTCCCCGCTGCTGGCAACGGTTCAGTTGACGCAGTTTCTGCATGTGCTGACTGCGCTTGACGGGCTTGAATCGTATCTGGACGTGTCGCTGAATCAGTTACCGCTCGTGACTCCAGGGATGGCATGTAGCGCTGTGCTTGCTTATGAGAGCAGCGGGCCGGGAGACGTACCCGTTGCCCAAGTCGTCGACTATGTTGAAAAGATGGGCACTGCGTACCGTGAACTGCGTGGCGGTGATGCGTATGAGGAAAGTGAAGGGCTTGAGACGGTTGTGTTGAAGGTTCCGTTCATGGACGGGGTGGAGGAGGAACAGGATCGAAATGGGTGGAGGGCTGGGAGACCGTTTGTTCCTGAAGTGGTTCTACGCATGTTGGATTCTGGGGATGGAAGTGTGTGTGAGGAAGGGGAGGGTAGTTGGTGAGGACCTTGGTTTTTTTTATTTTTATTTTTATTTTTTTGTCTCCGTTTTCACTCGTTTCATTAACTGAGTGCTTTTAGTTCATTTAACAATACATGTATACTAGTCTTACTGAGAAGTGTTTTGTTTTGGTGGGTGGCAGTGCCGCGTTTACTTTTGAACCTGTTTTTTGAGACTTTAAAGTTGCGACTATGGAAGCGGCGGAAAGCGGTGGTCTAGCTGCCGCGCATGCAAAAAAAGAATTGCTCAAGGTCTTCAACTTTTTGGAAAATTAAAGGTGGAAGGCTGACTACTGTATTTGGTTGGGCGGAAGAAGGAGTAGCAACTATAAAACCATGTCCTCGAAATTTGGTCACTTGCGTCCAACTATCCACACTTTTGCACTCAACCATCATCTTCAAAGCTGGTGGGAACATCACCCATTGTGCTGCTCCTCAGAAATAAAATGAACCAGACATTCTGATGCTTGCCAAGAAAATAGGATTTCTATGCCCACCAGTTCTGCAGGAGGTACCGCACTGTGTCTCCAACCTTTTTATGGCCCTCGAATAAGCAGCATAGCATAGCCTGCCCAAAGACTTACTTCACACTTGCTGTTGGTGGTTTTCCTCACCTGCCAGGCTTCCAAGCACCTTGCTCTCTCTCTCTCTCTCCCTTACATCCAGACGGCTTTTTTTTGTTGAGAATTGGCTGTTGACAAGAAAAGAGTTTAGAGAGTTTGGGGAAATGTGGCACCAATTTTCAATTACACATCATCGTCATCCTCCGTGACATATGGTTTCCAAAGCTTGCAAGCACCATCCCCCCCCCCCCCCCCCCCCCCCCTTGAGGTATGTGAAGATTGTTGTCATGCATTATATAACTTGAACTGGGTGAGCACCTGCAAAAGGTCAAATGAAAATGTCTGACTGAGTTTGGGGCAAGACCAGAAAAAGAATTAGCACACAGACCTTCGTTTTCCTGTTTTTTTGTTTGATTTTGGTTATACCTCAAATTATCCTCCCTTTATAGGAGTTTTTAACTGCCAATGTGCAGGTTCCCACACTCATCCGTGGGAACGGTAAAAGTGGAAAAGAAAAAAAAAAAGTTTGACGTATTTGATCAAACTCACGGGCCTTTCGAGCTGACTTACGCGTCCATTGCCAACCAACTTCTCCCATTCAGATCCCTGCAAGATATCAAGAATAGAAACCTTTACACATTCACTTTTTTAATGACAGTCCCTCGATCATCACTCAAACACTAATCTATGAGATCAAACACACCCCCGCTGCTATGAGATTTTTTTTTTGCTGCTTTTTTCAGGAACAGGATGCCGAATGTCAATCTCCAAATGCCCCTTCACAGCGGATCCAACGTTTGAGAAATCGAGCAAAAAGGTATCATGCCCATAAACACCGTCAATTTCAAAATGCGTCACTTGGTGGTTCCCACCTTCCCGCAAACACGTTGCAATTTCCTTTTGTTGCCACGATGGAATCAAGAAATCGCTCTTGACACCAATCACGAGCACAGGACATTTGATGGGAGACATTCCATTGATTAGATGCTGCGTGTGGGTGTAGTCTGTTTGAGTGTGGTCATCATCGTTTTTTTCAACTTCCACAAGTTGTTGACTGGGGTGGCCTTGTTGAAGCACGTCCAAATCGTTTGGGTCTACTGACGGCCGCTCCGCCATGTCAAACATGTCCATGGCCCGTGAAATGTACAAAAGTGAGTTTGGATCATATTGGCCCTGCCACTTTTTGCCTTGATGCTCGAGGTATGTTTCAATCATAAAGTCTGATTTGAAGCCGCGTTTTGCGTTTGGATTGGCACGTTTCCGACCGAATCGCATTTCCCATTCTGGACCTGATCGGTACGTGATGGTGCCAATTTGACGCGCGAGCTGGAAAAAATGTCCCGGATTAGTATTCGACGAAGACATGGGCCGAAACAGAAAAACTTCAAATCAAACTCACACCAAGTCCCTTTGAAGGAAAACTGTCGGAATCATAATAATTGCCATTCTGCCAGTTTGGATCACTCATCAGAACCTGTCTCTGAGCATGCCTTAATGCAATGGAATACGGATGCGATCTCGCAGCTGCTGAAATGGAAACAACGCGGTCAACTTTATCCGGGAACAAAGCTGCGGCGGCGAGTGCCTGCATCCCGCCCATGGAGCTTCCAACGACGCCATGCACTTTTGGGATGCCCAACGCGTCGAGCATTTGGAATTGGGCTCGTACCATGTCCCACACGGTGACCATGGGGAAGTTGAGGCCGTAGCGAGTTGGGGTACCGTTTTGGAGCGTTGCGATGGGGTCAATGGAGGATGGGCCCGTGCTGCCGAAGCAACCGCCAATGACGTTCGTGCAGATGATGTGGTATTTGTTCGTATCGAGCGGAAGACCCGGTCCTGATTAAAAACAATTGCGTAAGCCCATAAAATTTTCAGGGCATCAAGAATGGCGATGGGGAGATAAGGAAAAAGGTGCAATCGTACCGATAAAGCTTTCCCACCATCCGTCTTTCCTGTTTCCAGCGTGGCTCTTTGCATGCGGTGAAGCACTGAGACCGGTAGTCAGCAGAATGACATTGTCCCTGCGTTCGTTGAGAGTGCCCCAGGATTCGTACGCAACGTCCACCGACGGAAGAGTGCCACCGAGATGCAGCTTGAATGGATTCGTATTGAGGGAATGGGTGAAGAAGGGAGGTGGTTTCTCAGTCCGAGGAGGAGATACGCCGGCGATGGGATGGGAGACAGCTCTTGGGGGAGGGATATCCAGAGACGGTGTGACTAGCTGTGCCAGTGTGGTGAATGGCTTGCGCGTGGCAGTTGCATGGGTGCGAGAGGGGACAAGGCTGATTCGAAAGCCGGATTTCAACATTTCTTATTGCGACATTTTTGTTGCATTGCGCAACTTGAAATCCGGCTGATGACGCAATCTTGGAAAGTTTCTTGTTCTGAGAGAATGGCCGAGTCCAAATGGGGCTGGGTGCAGCTGAACATACACGCTAAACAAAGAGGATGGCTTCCGTATCTGCGAGCATTTGCTTGTTCCTCCCCGTCCGTCGCTTCTCGTTCAATATTCTCAACCCGCCCCGCTGGTGATATAACGCATCAAATCTTTGGGGGATACATACACCCACAGTTGTTGGTCCCATTCGCTAACATTCGTTTCTCGTTATTGTGAATGCTGCTGCTGCTGACGATGATGCGGAGTGCGAGCATTGACTGGTTCATTGCACCAAACAAGCGGAAACATTACGAATCCATAATTTATAGTGCACACTCTCAGGCAAAATAATAAGAATACCAAAACAACATGAACAACAAATCTCAAACTTGCATTTCAAAACACCATGGGAAGATACACGTCAGACCCCGGCCCGTGTCTTTACAGTCTACGAGTCTTGTAACGCCGACACAGGCCCGCAACCAACATTTTTCCGTCATTGAAAGAGCTTCTCTGGGGCTGCGAACGTTGATAAAACAGTCAGTTGGAAATCATCAGGATAAAAAAAAAAAAAAAAACAGCCAACATTTTCGAACGCTATGTCCAAAGGGTGAGGCTATTTTTCGTGCGGAACCTGTCGAAACCTGCTTCAGATACTGTCGACAAAACTTCCGATACTGTTCTGTTGATGCTCTCTCTGCGTATGATTCAGTGAGTGGTTTGGACCTGACGGAAGGGTGAGGTGTTGGATGAAACCGCCCTTTTGCCATTCTGATTTTGAATTTGGTTTGGGCAGCATCTCACTGCATCATTTTGCATCCGTTCGTGTTTGGGAGGGAAGCGCTTGTCTGTCGTGATGTAGATGCCATGACTGCTAAGTTGTGAAAGTTGGGCAGCATGTCTTCTGTGCTTCCAGCTGCCCTACAACCCCTCGTGAATAGGATCACCTGCGTGAAGGTTCATCCATACGCTTTCAGTGATCAGGTGACACTTGGAAGATAAACTCCAGATTTTAATAAATAAAAAAAAACCTGTCAAAAAAAAATACCAAACATGGTCACGACCTTTTGCGTGATTGGATGCGGGCTTGGCGGTCTGAATGCCGTGATCCAGACACGACGACAGTTCCCCAACGCACGCATTGTTCTGTACGAGGAGTCGGACGGCGCGGGCGGAGTCTGGTGAGAGGGAGAGTGGCGGTGCGCTTGACAAAGCCCTGGTCACCTAACAAAAGGAAAAAACAACAAAAATAGGCGGTGGAACAGGTATCCCGGCTGCGCATGCGACGTGCCCTCGCATTTGTACTCGCTTGCGGATGAACCGAATCCAGGTTCCGTTTTTTTGCTTTTTGATTACACCAATCAACATTCACCACTCACAAAAAACAATAGAGTGGGACGAGCATTACGCAAACTCACCCTCAATCCGTGCGTACTTGGAGCGCGTTGCCGAGAAACACAAAATTCAAGACATCGCAAGGTGGGCTCGTCCTTTCCCCTGAAACCCTCACATTCACTCACACTCAGCTGCTTAGGTTCAACACCCGCGTTACTCGCCTCGAATGGAACAACCCAGCAAACCAATGGAAAGTCACATCCACCACAAAAGACACCCCCGAACCAACTGAAGAATGGTACGATTACGTCATCTCAGCCAACGGACCTTTACATGTGCCAAAGTACCCGTCGATCCACGGACTCGGCGAATTCACAGGACCTGTAGTGCATACGGCACGGTGGCGGGACGATGTAGAGTTTCGAGGGAAGAGGGTTGCAGTAATTGGGACAGGCGCCTCGGCTGTGCAAGCTGTGCCTGAGTTGACAAAGGTGGCGAAATCGATGGTTGTGTTTCAGAGGCATGCGTCTTGGATTATGCCCAAGGACGAGTACAAGTATAGTGCAACAGTGAAATGGTTAACATTGTTTTTTTTTGGGAGACGATTTTTGAAATTTGAAGGGGCTTACTGGCAAAACCAGGATCTTTCGAAACATTCCACTTGCTCAACGATTATGGCGAATCTTTATCTTCTTGTCAATGGATTTCCGATACTTTGTGTTTGTCCGCAAGAGCTGGTTCAGCCAACGTCTGGAAGCTTCCGTCATGAAACTCGTTCACACCTTCATCCATGATAACGTGCAAGATTTAGTCAAACGGAAACTCACAACTCCAAACTACCCGCTCGGCGCACGGCGAATCACGCCCAGCAACTCGTACTTGAAAGCCATCGATGACCCGAAAACAACGTTAATTTCTGGAGACGCCATTTCGCATATTGCTGCCAACAATATCATTGTGACAGAGTCTGGCTTGAAAATCCCTGTTGATGTGATTGTCCTTGCGACTGGTTTCGAACTGCAAGATATTTTCCAAAACTTTAAAATCGTCGGTCGCACCAGCAGCGAGACGGCAGACAATCAAGTCCCGCTTAAAAGGACTCCTGAATTGGCGCCGGAGTTACAACACGTATTCAACATGCCGCACCCTCGCGCGTACATGAGTGCATGTGTTCCACAGTTTCCAAACCTGTTCCTGATCATGGGGCCAAACAGCGCATTGGGGCACAGCAGCGTGTTGATTCCGATGGAGCTGCAGACAAAGTACATTTTGAACTTGATTCATGACTCGCGCAATGCTGGGAGGACACGCGTTGAAGCGACACCGGCTGCAATGAAGCGGTGGAATGAATTTCTGAAGGAAGGCTTTGTCGACACTGTGTGGCAGACTGACAAGAGTTCGTGGTACTTTGACGGGAAGGGCCACAACTTTACACTTTGGCCTTTCAGCGTATCGTACATGATGTGGGTCTTTAAGAAGCGGCCAGACTTGCGAGACTTTGTTCAATGTTAATAAAGACCTCCCGGCGTTTAATTTGAATTAAATATGCACTGCAAGTTTGAACTGATGCGCGTTCGTATCCAAAAAATCATATCCGTCAAACGGCCCGCCGTGAAACTCCTCCGCTTCTTTTTTGAGCGTCTCCAAATTCCGAATCATTTCCTCCGTCTCCTTTTCATACAGCTTCCTCGCTCGTCGACCCATCTCTGCTCGCTGCGCTAATGGAATCTTGAGAACCTTATCCACCGCATCACATACATGCTCCCAAGTCATTACAATCGCACTCGGAGAATACATTGCAAGCCCTTGGTACGGCTCAATGTCTGTCCCGTCGTGCCCCACATACACCCCACTCACGCCATCCTCGACAAACTCGCTCATAGGGGGGTGATTTGTCGTCACAACCAGCGACGATAAGCTTCTCGCCTCGTTAATATAATGCCCGTACCCTTCCTGTGTGGATGGACATAGATGAACGCCATGGCTGCGCTGCAGTTTACCCAATTCAGATGAAGAGAGACGGCCATATAGTTTAATGTTGCGCGGTTTTTTACCGTCTTCTGTGAGACGGTTGGCAAAACCTTTGATATTGTTGTTTCCAATCATGACGAGCGGTGGCAACTCGGGGCGGTTCAGCCAGCAATCAAACACATGGTTCGTGCCTTTCCGACCGCTGGAACCAGATGCATGGTAGAACCGGTTATAGCGTTGTAAATCCTCTTCATGGGCAGCATGGGTAGTTGAATTCATGAAACGGAGCGGATTAGCGTCTGTGAGCGAGTCATTGATACCAACGAGTGTGTCAGGGCTCGAGTGGCTCATGTTGTGGAGGATAGGTGTGTTGTTGGCGATTCGGCGTTCGTACTCATTTGTACTGTTTCGCAAGAGTTGTTGAGCTTCTGGGTCGTTGAGGTATTGAGTGATGGTGGTGCATGTAAAGTGGACTTTGCATGCAATCATGTGGGATGCGCGGATGAGCCAGGTTTGTTTTTTGGAGATTTGTTCGAGATTGGGCATCCAGATGTTGCGCAGCGGCCGTCGAGTGATATTTGAAGCCTTGCTGGTCAATGAAACTTGCGCACCTGTGGAAGCTGCTGTATGGGCGGTGGTAACATGGGTTTTTGAAGTGGTTGATGTCAAATTTGCACGCTCCGTCCCATTCACAAGAACTTTGTAAAATTTGAGAATCGGATACTCTCCATGCAAATAGAAACTGTCTGGACAGTTTGCAGCCTTCTTTTCCAACGTCTCGGGGATAATATATTCGTCCGACAAACGAGCATCGGCGTAAAAGATGTACTGAACAAAATCGCTGCAGTGGCCACGGCTTCGTCCACCTTGGCTCGTTGCGATTTCGATTGGATGACAGTTGGACAAGTAGTGATCTCGTTGCAGTTTGCTGAGGGGAGGGCCGCCGAGTGCGTATCGGCGAGTGATTGCGAGACTTTTGCCGGTGTTGCAGAGGTCCAAGAGTTGGTTGATTGTGAATGAGGATGCGTTGTTGGGAGGAAGATAGAGCGTCAGTTGTGTGTCGACCCATGAGAGCGGTACTTCGGGAGAGGGTGTTGGTGTTGGTGTTGGTGCTGGTGCTGGAGAAGTGGCTATGATGAGTGTTTCAGATTGCTGTGGCGGCAAGAGATGGTGTTTGGCCTCTGGGCCCGGCAGCATCAGCATGAGTGGGATGGACCCGATGAGGATGGCTACCACGGCCATGACCTGGAGCTGTCGGCCTGAAATCATTATCATTCGAAATTTTATTTTCAAAACGGCCAAATTGCTTGACAGCCGCCTTCTGTTTACTTAATATAGCGACACATCTGTCGCTTTACTCTGTCTCACATTTATGCATCTCGTTCCTCTGATCACACTGTCACCGACTCTCTACCGCTTTGCGAGGGCGCGGGTCTGGCAGGGCGTGCGAACGAGCGACGTCGGGAAACAATGGTCTCCCATGCATACTCACTGGAGAGAAGGCGTCTTCAGACTCTGCAAGCATTTGTGCTGGATGTGTGTGTGTGAATAGAGTGGTGTCAAGTTGAGATTGGGGGAGATTGGAAATGGGATTTTTGGAAATCTGTCAATCAAAAGTGTTGTTGAGTGGAATCCATGATTCGTTTCTATATCAGCTACAATGCGGTAGTTGCGGTTGATGGAGAGCGTTTTGGCCTCAGACCAACTTCATTCTGGCATCACAAATCGCACTCTTGAAAATCAAAAACGCGTTTCACAGTTTGGACTTGTTTTCTTTCAAAAACTCTGCCCAGTTTGGAGCCTTCTTTGACAAGAATGCCTGCATCCCTGGAACAAATACAGAATTGAATAACTCCAAAAAAACTACGAGTCCAAAACAAACCATACGCCGCCTCCTCCGACCGCAACATGCCTTCAAACACGGCCTTGACAGTCTGACTCTTTTCCTGTTCTGTCGCGTTCGAACTTCCAACAACAGACACTAAACGTTTGATGGTTTTTTGGGCACCGGGTCCACCTGCAAGAAGCATCTTTGCATACGCTGCGACAGTTTCATCAAGCGCCGCTGTGGGAACGGCGGCAGCCAGGCAGCCAGCTTGCAGCAACTGCTGCGTCGATATCTTTTCGCCAGTGAGAAAGAACTGTCTTGAAAGGGACGGTCCCAACTGGACAAACCCAAAAGTTCAAACAACGCGTTCGCATGCCATCACTATAAAACATAAAAATACGAATAAACTCAATACAACGAATCATACCTGCGGCACAATGTACAGCGAAATAATCGCAGGCACAAGCCCCCGCGAAACTTCGGCAAACTGAAAATACGCATTCGAATCGGCAATACGAATATCCGTGCAAAACGCAATCCCAACACCGCCGCCGAGCGCTCCACCGTTGATGCGCCCAATCGTTGGTTTCGGGAACGATGCCACTCGTTCAAACACGGCCCGCGACGACTCAAACTCGGGCGCGCTTTGCGCAGATGCAAGGTCCATCCCCGCGCAAAAGAATTTGCCTATATTTGATTAGGTTGTGTTTGGTGGATATTGTATTAAGCTTCTGCTGTTATTGTGTAATTCCATTGGGCTGCTTCACCTCTCCCAGTCAGAACAAGCACCCGCACGGCGTCATCGGCTTCGGCAGCGTCCAATGCTTCCATCAGGGCACGCACCATCGACGGGCTCAGTGCATTCGCGCGCTTTGCATTGTCCAGAGTCAGAGTGCACACTCCGTCCTTTGTCTGAACTTGGATGCTCATCAAAAAACTTTTGAGAAATGTATTTTATTCAACCACCCCGGTTGGGACAACCCCAAACTGCTCCACCCCACTCACTCTATGGAAATCTGAGGGTTTCTGTTGCATGCTCAAAATGATATTCGTTTCGTATCGACTGATTGCATCCTAACCAACCCAAGCATCTGTGCAAGAGGACGGCAGCAGAAACAAAAGAATTGTTCTCGCCCGGGATCGAACCGGGGACCACAAGTGTGTTAGACTTGTGTGATAACCACTACACCACGAGAACTTGATATCTTCTAAAATTTAGATACAATATAATGTTACGCAACAGGTCTCATCCAATAGACACTTAAAAGCGTTCAATCTCACAAGAAAAGACAGGCACATGTCGACCTTCTTCAATTGCTGCACTTTTTGTTCCTTCATGCACTTCTGCCAACCGTTATCATGGTAACGCCTCTCAATAAGCTAATGGGACCAAAAAATTGAATCACAAAACGCGACGGACCAAAAAACACAGCACAAAACGCTTACGCAAAACAACATGGCAACCAAGTACCCTCGACTGCAGTCCCGGGCCATCACATCCACACCCGAGTATGCCGAGAACATGGCTGAAATGCGCAAGCTGTGCGAGGATCTGACCTCACGCGTGGCCGAGTGTGCGATTCAAGGGAGCAACTCGAGTGTCAAGAAACACTTGGCGCGGGGACAAATGCTTGGTTTGGAGCCCTAACTGAATTATCCCTGATTTTATTCTGATTTTTATACTGAATTCACTCTTAGCGAGGGACCGCATTGAGTCGCTGCTCGACACGGACTCACCGTTTCTGGAATTGCTCCCGCTCGCAGGGCTGGGTATGGACGGGATGACGGTGGGTGGCTCCGTCGTGGGCGGCATCGGCCTTGTCAAGTGTGTATTTTGTACTTGCGCTTCCAAGCTTGTGAAACCCTGAAACCATTTCCAACCACAAAAAACAAAGTGGCGTTGAATGCATGATCACTGCGAACGTGCCAACGTATGCTGGAGGTGATTTCATTTGATAACGGGGCGAATTCATTTTATCGATATCTGATCAACTACAACCAAAGGCGCGTCCAACGAAATCTCGGTCCAAAAGTCGTTGCGGCTGAACGCTATCGCCGTCGAAAACAGACTCCCAGGAATTGCACTCACCCAATCTGTAAACTTGTTTGATTTGATCCATTAATTTGCTTTTGCTTTTTGGACTCACTCACTTTCAATGCCTCCCACCAAGGCTGGCGCCAATTTGGGTCAACAGTCTCGCGTGTTTCACGCCGGAGGAGCCATGTTCCGCAACTTGGCCATCAAGTACGCACGCTTTGTCAACATCACATTCAACCATACATTTCTCACTCTCTTTCGCAAATAGATCCAAACTCAACATTCCAACATGCTGCGTCGTTTTTGGCTCAAGCACCGCTGGTGGAGCATACGCGCCCGGAATGAGTGACTATGTCATCATGGTGAAAGAACGAGCTCAAGTATTTCTCGGTGGCCCGCCACTTGTGAAAATGGCAACAGGCGAAGTCGTGGATGCAGAAAGTTTGGGAGGTGCCGAGATGCACAGTCGCAAGAGCGGGTTGGCGGATCAGTTGGCGCGCGACGAGATGGAGGCGTTGCGAATGGCGCGGGAGTGGGTTGCGAGTCTTGAATGGGTTAAGCTGGGAGCGGTTCCGAAGGGGGTTGATGTTGAGGAGCCTGTGTATGATGCGGGTGAGTTGTTTTTGTGTGTTTTCAGATTTCGAACACTTAACTCCGTGAGGTCACTTTTTCGAAAGAATCGCTTTTGGGTGTTGTGCAGGCGAATATCCGCATCCCTTTCGAATCGCGCGAAGTCATTGCTCGACTTGTCGATGGATCCAGATTCTTGGATTTCAAGCCTCTGTACGGACCAAATTTGATTACTGGATGGGCGCATATTCATGGTAAAACTGGAAACTCTTGTCTAATTTTTCATAAATTTGGATCGAAAAACCCTTCTTCAACACGACAGGATTTCACGTCGGAATCATTGCCAATGACAGCGTCTTTTTCCCCGAAGAGGCCAACAAAGCGACGCAATTTATTCAATTGTGCAACATGCGGTATACATCAATATTTATATTGAATTTGTTTTTATGTATATGTTGCGCTAAAAATCCAACGCAATCTATTTCAGAAACGCGCCCATCCTATTCTTGTCCAATATCACAGGGTTTATGGTGGGTCGATCGTACGAAGAGAATGGAATCATCAAAGCCGGAGCACGCTTCATCAATGCCGTGTCCAACTCGTGCGTCCCACACATTACGGTTGTAATTGGTGCCAGTTACGGTGCTGGAAATTACGCCATGAGTGGACGTGCGTATGCGCCGAGGTGATTTTTAATTGGTTCGTTTAAAGTGTTTCCAAATCATGCCGATAAAAAAAAAAAAAAGGTTCCTGTTTTCCTGGCCAAATTCAAAATGCTCTGTTATGGGACCTGATCAATTGACGGGTGTGATGGAGATTGTGATGCGGGATGCTGCAGCAAAGTATGTATTTTTATTTTATGTTTGCACCTGCCTCAGATATTCACGAATCAAACAGCGCAAAGAAACAAATCAACGAAGAGTCCATGAACGCGCGACTTTCTGTGTTCCGCGAAGCAGTGGCTGAAGAGCAGGATGTGTACTACACTACTGCTCGGTGCCTGGACGACGGCGTGATTGATCCTCGTGACACGCGGAGTGTGTTGGGGATGTGTTTGGAGGTTGTGCATGGGAACGAGGTTAAGGGTGGTAACTTGTACGGCGTGTCGAGAATGTGATCATGAAGTAAATAAACGGATATGCTTTGATTATCTTTTCAACATTTACCTATTTTTGGAGGGGAACAACCGAACACATGCACTATCAGCGGAGAGCCCTGTTGCTGGCCGTGATAGCCCTTGCCCTTGTCATTCTAATGGCACTGATCAGTGCTGTATACTCCGAACCAGACACCGCAGCTGTTGAGATGGAGCATGTCGAAACCGAGCATGTTGAGACGTCTGGTGTCCATGCCGTGGGTCTTGCTGGACGCGATGCGCTCCCACTAGAAATACTTCTCATGCACTGCACCAACAAGACAGAGGCCGTCATGCTGAGCCCCTTTGCGCCCAGTTTTGGAGATGAAGCCAAGAAGGTGTGTCCCCCAATCAAACCACTTACAGTTCATGTCTTTGACTCTCCGCGCAGCTCTATCTCGAAACCTGCTATCCCATCGAAATCAACTACGGTTCCGACAATCCCGGCGCCCGCTCATTCGGACACTGTATGGACCTTGTGCTATACGTCTTTTACGCCGGCGGACGGCTCTCACCCGTCTACGACAAGACCACGCTCGAACAAAAGGTCAAAAACTGTCCCAAATCAACGTATCTACACACGGAAGAGAATCTAGTCAACTACTTTTTCGAACAGCACGCAATCGTGCGAAACTTTATGATGCCCAACGTGGAATGGATGGGTTTGCATGGAAAGTACACGGAACTGACCATGGTCCAGACGCACACCGTGCTATGCAAGACACGCGTGTGTCACAAGTATGTGGAAGAGTTTGTGAAGGAACATGCGGGAAATAGCAGCAATGTCGGACCGAGGGTTCTTTATGTCGCCCATTCGAGCGATGACAAGCTGGCGGGAGCTTCACTCGATCAAATTCGCATGCAGGATTTCAATACATTTTTCCATTCGTACGGATACAGTACAGCAAAGTCGACACCGCAGGTTGTCGAGTGTTGGATGCGGCACCCGGAATGGCCGAACCTGGTCTTGGTTGGCAACAGACCTGATTTCGTCAAAGTTCCAAACAAAACTGAAGCACATTCGAATATTGAGTTTAAAAGTCGCGTTGAGCAGAGCGAAATGAAACAGCTGCAATTGAGCCATGGCGTGCATTTGTGTCCGTCTTCGGCGGAGGGGTATGGACATTACATTAACGAGGCGCGGAGTCTTGGAGCGTTACTGGTGACGACGGATTTCCCGCCCATGAACGAGTTTGCAAAGGATGGTGTGAGCGGAGTTTTGGTGGAACCAACAGGACCTTTTTTTATGGAGTGGCAGACATTTGGCGCCGAGAACAGACCCACGCAGGCACACGCGAATACAAACGAAATCTGTGCTGCCGTGGAAAGGGTCATCAATATGAGCAAGCACGAAAAACAAAAGATGGGAATGCTGGCGCGTAAAGGGTTCGTGCAAGATTCCGAGTTTAATCGCAAGCATCTGAATCTTTTATTCGCGGAGGCTTGTGGGTATGTGTGGGGAGGGAAGGATACGGCGCTGACTGACGCCGAGTGCCTTGTCAAGCTTCTTTCTCTGAAACGCACATTGACGAGTATTTAAAATTTGGATAAAATCTTTTGTAAATGCAGGACAGTCTCACAACCGTTTCGAAGCAGACGCTGCCAGCACGGCTTCAACCACTGCCGCCACCCGTACGTCCACATGTATCCCTGGAAGAAGATGAATACATCAGCGCAGTGTCCGAAATCATTGAGCGCGACTTTTTCCCCTCCCTCAAGCGGATGCGCATGCAGAACGCCCTTCTCGATGCCGTTGAGCGAGGCGACATGCACGCAGCCAAGCGCATCGGCAGCAACATTGTCTGCGACGACGTGGGTCGTGACTCGTCCACAATGAGTCACAATGAGTCACAATCGCTGGATGCCTTTCAAACGACGCACACGAGCGAAGACAATCTCTCTTTTGCGAAGTTGATCGATGCTGAAAACAAGGCTCGTCGAGAGAAATTGACGTGGGCGTTTGGAAATGATTCGAAAGGAAAGCTTGTGATTGAGCCGCCGTCATCCAGACTTCAGATCGAACCAGCTCCGACGGATCCAGATGCTGTTTCAAATTCAAAGCATGAAGCCATTCTCCATGCGCCTTCTTCAACAGCAGCAGCATCCCCAAACTCGTCTGCTTTAATACCCACGCAAACCGATTCAGACGCACAACCACCTCATCCATCAGCCCTCAGCGCGCCCATCCCGCATCACTCGAAACCCATCCACACATGGTCATATACTCCCAAAAATACTCTCATGTACCCACCCGATGGCGCACCCTTGACATTGACTGACGTTGTCAACCCACGCACTGCCAAACTCGCACCCAAATCCATAAACCATGCTGGAACACGGCTTCCGACTGACACTCCTTCTGCTTCAAACCACCTCCTGCGGGCTGCGAGCAAACTCGCTGCTGACCGCCTCGCAACGCAAGAAGTATGGCGTTCCATGGCAGCCGCGACACCAGCCCTATTTCAAACCTCCACCGCAGACCCAATAACTGCAGCACCTGGATTCAACTTTGTCCCAAGCACACCCAGTTTCGAACCGCACGCAGACATTGACCCAGAGGACCTGTTCACCTGGGGTATGATCGACGGGACACCGCAGCTCATTGACCAACCAAGTGGAAACGGTAACTCGAAAGGGTTCCGTATCCCAGACACGCCACGGCGCGAGGTTCTCGCCGACCGATTAGCCGAGAAAGCCAAACGCGACATGAAACTTCGAGCGAAAGGAAGTTCATCTGCTACCACTCCTTCAAACATGGATCGAGTTGCATCAGCGTCTCCTTACGCTTTAAAGTCGCCGAATGTTTCGAATGCGCGCATGCTTTCTCCGGCCGCGCAGAAATTGTTTGGGAAAACACGTGCGGGTTCTTCGGGGGGATTGTTTGGTGCGAAGGGGTTGGGGAAACGGCTGTTTACGGGGAGCGTTGATGACCAGTTGCGTGCGAGTTATTCACCACGAGCAAGTGGTACGCCTGGAGGAACACCCAAATCGTCTCTTTCGAAAGCAACACCCAAGTTGGCGGGCGTGGCTGCTGCATCTCCTATGGCTGCGGTGAGGGTACAGGCTTCGACACCTCTTGTTGGGAATTCGAAAATTTCTTCTGTCACTGCGGCTGCGAAAGCAACAGCGAAAACGCAGCTCACTGACAACTTGCTTGATTTTTAAGGCAAAATACAATCGTTTTTGCGAATTAAATTATACAAGACCTTTGTCGTTCGAAATGTTTTTTATTTATCATCACAACTGCTGTCACTGTCAGCCCCAACACAAGTCGCAACCAAAGGAGGGGAAGCAATCACACTGTTGTTGTTGCATGGACCTTGATTTACCGCTTCTTTCCCCTTCTTTGCAGTCACGGCCGCAACTGGAACACGACCGTCGAAAATTGCAAGCGACGCCCAAATTGCGCAACAGAAATCCACACCGACGCGTTCTAAATCTGGAATCTGGAGCTGTAAGCCCTGCCAGAAACAAGGTAAAATTTTTCGGTTTTAATGCCGGTTTCGCAAGTTATCAAGAAGGAGCGTTACCTTTCGCTCGCCAACATCAGCGCCGCAATACGAACTCTCGAGCGTGTAACTCGACACAACACCCATTTCGCGCCACATTACGATGCGCGCCGTGGATTCTTTGGACTTTTCGACAGTGTATTTGCAGCTGTTTGCATCAAACACCGGACTCAGCGTTGCCATCAGCGATGGGAAGATCTCGAGGAGAACGCGCAAGATTAATAGGAAGAACTGGAAACCCATCAAAGCAAAAGGAAATGGAAATGTACCTTCTCAATCCCTTCATTCACACCCACCCCATTCTCACACCCAAACAGAAACACATTCTTTTTCCGCGAATGTCCATGAAAGTCACAGCAAATAAGCGGCCGCTTGCCCTTCACTTCTACAAGGTATCGCCACAGCGCTTTCGTCCAGTATATACTCGGAGTACTCGTTCGACATGGATGCTGCCAAGCGCGGTTCAAGTCTGTGCCTGCAAGGCCGCAGCGATGGTTTCCCGAAATAACACCATCCGGGTTTAGCATGGGTACGATTTTGAAGACGCATTTTTTGAGGAGAGTCAGGGCTGTGTCGTCTTGCGTTGTGAGGAGGTATTGAATGACTCCTATTTTTGTGTTGAGGGGAGAAGATTAGTTTCGATTACTTGTGCTTATAAGGGAGCAGTACCGTGCATAATGTAACTCGAGTTGCTTTCTCCAGGATGTACCTGAATCTGGTGCGTCAGAGGTTTCTATGGAAGGGGAAAAACAAAGAAAAAAAACTCACTCGTGCTGTCAGAAATATGTATACCCGCTCCGAAATCGGAACCTCGACCAACGACGCGTCATCAAACGCAGTGATCGTCAATAACTCGACCTGATTCCCACCAACACTCAAACACAACGCCTGCCGTCTACACCGTGCATTGAATTCTGCACATGGTTGCATGGAAACGGGTGTTTCTGCGTGTCCGATTTGTAAGGTGTCCAGGTACAGGGTCAAGTCCGATACGGTGTATGGGTAATGGTATGCAATGAAGAGGGTGTCTGTAGGTCCGTGTGGGTGACGGAGATGGAATGTGAGGGTGGAGTAGGTGGATGGACTTGCGTTTGGTTTGGAGTCTTCGGGTTTTGTGCCATCAGGTTTTCTGTAATGGTTTCTGCGGGTACGTCTGAGTGAGTATGTTTCCAGAATAAACAAAGAATACGAACTTGTAAAAACAAATGTTTTCCCCGCCACGGCGCCACAACTGTTCGCGTTTGGAGTAAAAGACGGGCTGCATGCCTGATCACAAGATTTAGTCACGAGTTAAATATGGTTCAAAGATTCACCGTCTCCAAACTGGCTGCTGCCCTTGCTCATGTTGATGATGTTGAACTTGTAGGTCAGCGACGCGTTCAGATTCGACACGGAGAAGCAGAACCACTGCCACGGCCAGAGATCATTAGTGCATGCCGCAGTATAATCTCAATCAACTGCAACAAAACAAACTTGGTTGTGTCTCCCAGGCTTGGCGCCAATGTCAGACTGCAGAATCAAGTCATATTCCGTCTCTTGCACCTTCACTGCCAGTTGCAAGTTCCCGCTTTCAAACCGTGATTCGAATTTCAGGATGCTGTTATGCATATTGATTCATAAAAGCATACACACAAAACATCAAAAATAAAAACTCATACTCCGGGTATCGAAACACAGCATCTGATCGCACAGCTTCCTCCATCACATCATACACAACCATACTCGAAAACAACCCTGGCCTCAGTATCCGCGACGTTTGTTCATAAACAGTTTTTCGTAGCAGTGTATTGGATTTCTTGCATTGCGGTTCAACTTCTTTCGGTGTAGGACTTGTATAAGCTGTAATGCGTGTTGTAGGTGTTGCTGGAACAGGGACGGGAAGTTTTAGGGTTGGAGAGTAATCGGCGGGATCTCTGTTCAAGACAATTGGCACGCTCGGAATGTCAAAATTGGTGGGATACACGGATTTGAGGATGCGTGTGGGGATATCTTCCACGGTACAAGGTTGAATCAGCTCAGGGCATAGATTTGAAAGAATCGATTCTTCTTCAGATGTGAACGATGGGGCATCCAAAAAAGTTAGTGAACTGCTGGTTTGTTTGACGAGCTTCGGTACGCGTTTTCGTCGCGGTTGTTGTGGTGTTGCGAGGGGACTTGTATCATTGGAGTGATCGATTTGCTGTTCTTGGATGGACGCGGGGGTGGCAGGGTCAGAAGCGGTGTCGATGGGCGGTGTGGGTGTGGGGAGCGTGAATTGGCGGTGCTGGATGTTGTCGGCGTAAGGAAGGTCTGTTTCAGATACGGCAGAGCGTAACACGGCAATCAGAAGTGATGGGATAGTGTTTGTTGTGTTTGATGTGAATGAGACGCTAATGTCGTTTTCTAATGTTTGAGTTTCAGTGACGGCTAAGCATGAACGAGAACCAAGGAATGGATACCAACGTTGCATAATATCTTCCAAGTAGGAGGTTAATATCTCCATCCCATCCGTTGCGTTAAACTCTTTGCGGCCAGGACCTGCCAAAGATGTTACAATCAATCAAGCGTGCTGTGTCCCACTTTTAAGAACTCAAACAACCTGTGTCAACAATTGCGCGCAAGAGTTTTAGTATCGACTTTCGAAGCGCATCGCATCCAGTCAAGCTGTTGAAGAGAAGCAAAAAGTACGGGATCTTGAACAACCGAATCACGTCAGAGATGCACGATTCTGAGCATTAAAAGAAGGATAATAAACAGAAAGATCGAGCTTTTGTTGAAATCAAGATTACCATTCTTGGCAAGCAGGGTCGCTAAATCAATGGCGATGTCAGCAGCTTGAAACTCTTTAGCGTCCTTCATGGCGGGTCCCAGAGAGATGGACTTTAGGAATGCACCTATGCATTCGAGGATACCGCGCTTGTGCATGATGGTCACGTTTTGTTCTGAAGGAACGGGCTATGAGAATCCGCAGACACCAATGTTACCCAACTCACCATTCTTCAACGCCAGCAGTCGAAGCAACTGGAATCCAAGAATGCATGAAACCACTTCTTTCCGTTCCTGCCATCTTTTAACTACTTCCGTCGCCATCTCGACACAGCCGTGCAGCCTGGCAATCATCGGAAGCTTCAAATCTGTTTGCATAAAGCTCAACAAGCACGTAGAGAAGTGAGGGTTTTAAAAATATAACTTTTTACCATGCTTCCCAATCTTGACGAGCACATGAAACAAATTCAACACTGCCTCGTCCGTGCGACTCGCAAGGCTCGCAACACCACTCGGTAAACCCGCTGTCTGACTCTTTCCTGGTCGCTCCTCATTCACAGGTCCGTACCCGGGGATGTACGAATACGAGTGGACGATCCCGGCTAAGCAAGAAATCAGAGAGGGAGTCGCGTTCTTTCGCACAAGGAAGGAGACGTTTGAGGTTGCGCCCGATGAACTCAATGCGTCGTTGGAGCTGATACTGATGCCACTAATTCCTCCGATGCCGTTGAAACTTGCAGAGTTATTTCCCAAGGTGGTGCTATGTTTAAAGGAGGTTGTGCTTGTTATTGTTCTGAGGATTAAATTGGTGACGATGATGCAAATATCGACGTCATGAAGGATCTGCATTGCGACATCAGCAAACTGGGTTGTTCATGCAAGAAGGAGATGCAAACCCTGATGCACTTGAGCAGCACAGATACACCGCTCGACACGCAACTCTTTGAATAAAACACTTTCTGCAGCGGCGAATCCGTCGACAGCGAAGGTCCCAGCACCACTGCGCCTGCAGCACCCCCACCCACCACAAACATGGATTGATTGGCAGAAGGAGCACTGCCCCCTGAACCGCCCCCACACTCTTTATCAAGAATCCGCTTGATTTCCAGACACTGCTTCACAACGCGTCTTCGAAGCTCGCGGTCACTTGCAGGCGCGTTCAACGCGTTCGACTGAGTCTTTGTGAAAAGCATGGGGTCGCTAATGTGTCGCGGGAGTGGCGGGATTTGTTTCAGGTTGTTTGAAAGTTCTTCGAGCGAGGCTGAAGAAGGTTTTGTTGAAGCTGCGGACGCGGTTCTGTTTGTTTGATTGGGTTTAGAAGGTGTTGTTGTTGCTGGTTGCAGGTTTTGAGAGCTGCATCTGCGTGAAGAAGGCACACTGAATGATTTGACGGATGAAATCAGTATAAGATTTGATGTCGCGTCGGGGGTGCTGTCATCTAAAGCTGGTTCTTCCGTTTTGAAACTTTGAACTGCCACGTCTGATAAAAGGCCCGCCAGTTGATCAAACGCTTTCGCAGCAAGAAAAGAGCTAGGCGGAGAAATGTTGCTGTACTGAAGACCTGTCGACAGAGTTTCGCGACCGCGCGAGAGTCTATCTCCGTAGTTAGCTGTGGGTGAAAGAAGTGGGACAGAAAAAAAACTGTACAAACATGTTTGGAAGCACTTTGGAGGATTTTCCCAGTTTCACTGACGCCATTGCTTCCTCTAGTTCCGTGGGTCTGCCGGGATTCAATGAAAGTGGGAGAGGTGCGCGAAGTCGCTTCACTTTCGCAGCTCCAGATTTCGCATTTGAAGTGCCGCCCGATTGAGAAGTGTCTTTTGAATTCCTGACTGTCTTTGTGGTGGCCTTTTTGACGCGTGGTGTTGGTGCTGCTGAGGCAGTTGAAGCAGTAGTTTTCACGATCGGCGCCATGACAGAATTGGACACCAATGATTCAATGCAAAACACGGATTCCTGGGTCGCAAGGGTGTTCGACCGCGTGGGTTTTGTTGAGCGACGCGTTTTTGGCAGTGAAGTAAAGGAAAGAGGGTGAGATTGATTTTCTGAGGAATTGTCAGAGCGAAAATGTCTCCTTCGGAATTATGCTCTTTTTTAGTATTTGAGGCTGGGTAAGCTGCAAACTGCTCACGCCCCGCGCATCTACCTCTTTGTCTGTTTACCCGGCAACCCCATGTGCGTGCCAGAAATAAAATAAAAAATAAAGAAAATAAACCGTCCATGTCCAAGAAGTTGACGCCCTTCGGTACCCCCCGTCTTAACAAGCGCATGTTTCAAAGTATCTAACACCTCTCACGTGTGTCTGATCAGGCGAGGCATCCACAGGAGCTGTTGCCGCCGTGTTTGCAAACTTGCTCGTGTTTCCCTTGGACGTTGTCGCAAGCCGGCTCCAGATCCAGTCCAAGGCCCTTGCATCCGTACAAGCCCATTCTAAACCGTACTCGTCCCAGTTGGATGCACTGGTCCGAATCACCCGTGAGGAGGGTCTGTTGCAAGGACTTTACGCGGGCCTGGTCCCGTCGCTCTCACAGACTGCTGCTTCGGCGTTTCTCTACTTTTATTTCCACTCGTTTGTGCGCGGGGTCTACTTGAAGCTGCTTAAGCGGATATATCTTGACCAGCCGAGAATGTTGTTGCCGTCCACGTCGGCGGAGTTGGCTCTAGGAGCCGTGGCGGTTTGTTCACTTATGTTTCTCGGGTAACAATCGCCTTTAAATGATTATGCGCGTGCGTCACAGGGTGCCCTGTCACGAGCCATCACGAACCCAATTAGCGTCGTCACAACCCGTCTCCAAACCTCCAACACAACACCCAGCACAACATCCAAACCAACCTCCACCTCCATCATAAACGAAATCCTCCAAACAGACGGCATCGCGGGTCTCTGGCGCGGTTTCCCCGCGTCCCTGGTTTTGACCGTAAACCCGGCACTGACGTATGGTTTATTTGAACGCGTCAAGAGTCTTGTCGTTGCGAGGAGGATGAAGCGGGCTGTTGGCAAGGGTGTGGATGTGAAGTCTGTGAGTGGGATGTTGAGTTCTGGTGACGCGTTTTTGGTGGGCGCGTTGACGAAGGCTCTTGCGACTGTTGTTACGTATCCGTATATTATGGCAAAGGTGAGGATGCAATGGCGGCCACCCGCCTCGAGTGACGAAAGCAAGGACCCGTTGGAAGAAGGGAATAAGAAGGGTTTGGAAGATGCAATTCGGTACAAGAGTGCAACGGATGTGTTGTCCAAAGTTTGGCAAACGGAGGGTCTGTTTGGTTGGTATGTGGGACTGAATGCACAGCTTTTGAAGGCTGTCTTGTGTCAGGGAATCTTGTTCATGACCAAAGATTATTTTACGGCGATTGCGTTGTTGCTTCTCAAATGAATTGATCGATGAAGCATGCATCGCGTTTACGTTTATTGTGCTTGGTATATGCATATAGAATTGCGTATAACTTTCTATAAGAAAATGAACGATCCTGCCATGAGGATAATAACTGATGAGGCTGCATGTCGAGCAACAGCCCCAGAGCTTTTAGATGACTTTCCACCTGCCCCGCTCCCTCCATTACCACCATTATTACCACCACTTCCCCCACTATTACCTCCCCCTCCACTATTACCACCTGTACTACCAGTGCCACCAGTACCACCACCATTACCGTTAGTTCCTGGTCCAGTCGTGGGACCAACCTCGACATTGTTCACGACAAACCCACTCGGCGGCGCTGTGTTCGCCTGATACACGCACCGGTCCACAAAACATGAAACCCCATCCTCCCCCAACCGCATCCCCGTACACTTTTCTCCCTGCTGAATATTCGAATACGTTGTCTGCGTGGTATCAAAACAAAACCCAATATCCCCTTTCATCGACACACGCAACAAAACATCCGTATACACCACCGGAAAATACAAACTCGCGGCATTATACAGTTCCACTTCAAGCTCCGCACGGCCTTGCGTTTGACCGCCGAGATCAATGCTGTAGGAAACGCTTTTCCCCGTGTTTTGGCTTGTCACGATTTGCGTCCATATGGTTTGTTGGGCGAGTGTGAATAGGAAACGGATTGTGTCGCCGGGTTGGACGGACATGACGGCGCCGCCGTTGCAGATTTCGCCGGTTGGTTTTTTATCGAGGTTAACGTAAAGGCCGGAGACGAGCCATTGCGCGTATGGGTCTGTGCCGGGTCTGTTATTTTATGGTTGTTTTTGGTTTAGTTTGTCTCGTTGACGTGTGGGGGTGTTTCAGTAGTAATATAAGGGGTGAGGGATTTTGCAATTGATCTATGCAGGTAGAAAGATGGACCGGGAGCAAAGATCGAAACGTACTCGACATTCGGCACGCAAGACACGCCATACGTTAAAACTGGTTGCAGCACGCCTGTACTTGTGTAAAGCCATTTTAGAATCCAATTCAAAAGCTGTCAAAAGCGGGAAGATATCCTCCAAAGAATCAAAAGTCATCAGCGCAATGCAACACGCACCGTTTCCAAGCGGTTCAAAGTTGAGGTTGTTTTGGCTGAATCCAGGCTGCAGTCCGGGCCACAGAAAGTAAGTCAGTTGCGAGTTTTCTTGTGGCCGTTGCGGCAGTGGTGGAACAAGCAATGATACGCCGAACTCGGTGAATGTGTTCCCCTTACTGCGAGAGTGGTGGTGATCGTGATCGTGAGAGGGTGAGTTGGAGACAGTGAGACAGAGAGATCGAAAACACGGCGCATTTACGTAAAGAGGGGCATATCGAACGCCGATGCCAGCTTCGAAAGCAGGACAACAGTCGCAATGCGCATCTTTGGTTCTTGGGTTGTTGTGAGTCAGTGTTGCAAATGAGGGGAGATGGATTTATTGCATTAAGTTTAAAAACTTCAGAATATCCACTCCAGTGCCCGTTCCTCTCGGCCAACAACACACGCGCATATGCATTCCTACACCCAACATCTACCCCATCCACGCTCTTTAGCCATTCTAAAATATCTGCCCACCCATCCCTCGCTGCTACCAGCACAAGAAACCCATCAAAGAAATCCATCGGCACTCCAAAACTCTACAAACACTTTCAGCCCTTCCAAATCTCCACCATGAACACACAAGTACGCACACGCAATCCCTGCACTAATAATCCACCCAAGTCCAACCTCCTCCTCAGCAACACCAAACGCACCGGCTTCCTGCAGTGCTGCCGTGTACCGATGATGTTCATTGATTAACCACGCGAACCTTGCAGTTGAAGCGTCTGCGCTTAGGCTTCCAAAGAGGAGACTCTTGAGGTATAAACTCATGTCCATGTCGAGTCCTGCTCCCGCTTGGATTAAGGAGCGTAGGAGCCGTGGGAAATTGGATTCATTAAATGAGCTTTTATGTGAGGGTACGTGTGTCCCTGTGGGTGGGATTTGGTCTGGGTCGATGGATGCTGGGTTCAGGAGGATCGTTTGTCTGGTGTACGGTGTGGTTGCTTTGGTGGGTTGTGGATGCCCGCTGTTTCCGGTGCCTATTTCTAAGAGGACTTCGGCGAGGCTTTCTTCAGTGCCCAAGAATGCATGGTTGGGTTGTTCGGGTTCGGGCAAAGATTGGGACTTTGGTGCTTTTGTTCGGCACGCGTTAATCAGGACGCGAGTGAGCCATAACGGTCTGAACCCAAAGTCTTGCGCAGTGTGTCGATCGAGGATGTTGATTACGATCGCGTAGTCGCAAAAGTATACGAGCTGTTGTTGGGTTGTGTAGCTGGACCATACAAGTATAATTAACCACCGTTTCAAACTCAACTCCAAGATCAACGGCCTGGCTCTTTGACGAGCAGCATCGCAGTAGCCAATTGGTGCGGACGCTTGGTATCTGCCACAGTTGGTACAGTTTCTGACACGTATGCGCCAGCCGCGTCACGCACGGAACAGTTTCCAGAAGAGTGATGAGAATTTTATCGGGTAGTTGAAGCAGTAGCATCAGCCGCTGGATATGCCTTTTTGATTGTTGTGTGAGTATGGAAATTAAGGAACCCACGTTGCCATAAAAAAAAGGTTTTTGGAAACCATCTAAAAAATCATGTTCGGCCGATTGATCAGCCTTGCCTTTGAGGCGTCTCTTGCAAGTGCGGCCTTTGCCGGAGCGAGTCAGGCGTCTGGGCTCAGTGAGTATCTGTTGCCCTGTTTGGTCGTGTTGACCTGCTCTGGCCATCTTGAGTCGGGGAATGTCAGGCTGTTTGGAATGAGCTGTTTGGACCGAGCGAGGAACATGCTCCCCTCGCAATCACTTTGGCATCCTCGCTTCAGCATGCGGCTGGGGAGATGGGACGGCCTATGTATGATCAGCAATGAATGCTAAAGGCTAAAAACCAATCTTCTATGCCAGAATTCAACGAAAAAACGATCGAAAACGACCAGCTCCGAGCCGCAATGTCTGCGTATTTTGGGATTGGAGAGTGGGTCGTGAGCTTTGGAGCGTCGCAGATGAAAGCGTATCCTGACTATTTTGTGCGAAAGTAATGTCCGTCGCTTGGATCAGATCCCCGATAAGAGATGGATGGCCGCTACGGCGTGGCTCGATCCAATGGTCGCTGTGAATAAAAGGATTTACAAACGGCCTTTCAAAGATTTACCTTCTGCGAGACACAAAACGAACCAAAAAATGGACCCGGTTCTATACATTGTGCTACACTGCTCACTGTTCTGGCTGTCGCTGTTTGTGGAGCTCCATGTCGCCCAAGTCTACAGCAGTGAGGCGCAGAGAAGCCCGATCCGGTTCATTGTCCATCTCCACAACGCCGCGTATATACTTCAGATGGTCCTCACGCTGAGCCAGTGCACGCTGGCGACTCATCCCATCTCCTGCGACGTGCTTGCTTATTGCAATGTTGTTGGCCATGTCCTTCAAATCTACTTTTCGAATGTTTACATTGTCCAGGCGCTATCTCTGCTGACGAGCACGCGTACCAAAGTTACAATAATCAGGGCGTGTATCGTCTGTGTTCCGTCGCTGGCAGCAGCACTGCGCGTGTACGATATGCGCATTGTTTCAGATCCATCATCGCCATTCAACGTGTGCGACTACACTCTTTCAAACACTGGTGCGCTGTTTTCGACGGCAATCTGGGGCACGTATGACCTTCTTTTCATGGTCTTTCTCGCGTTTGCACGGCACGAACTTGCGAAGCTGCCGCTGCAAGCATCGCGGGACACCACCCAGAGTGTCCGCTTGTCGCTGTTTCTGTTCATTTTCAAGTACAGAATTGTGATTTTGGTGTTGACAAATGTTGGGAAGGCTCTTGCGGATGTGCTGAGTCGGCCGTGGCCCAGCGTGCGTATGCTGCTGATTAACGCGTTTCTCTTTGTTGATTTTCTGTTGCTCAATGTGGAAGTGTTCATGGTCAAGACAGCAAGAGTGGCGGATGCGGGGAATATGAAAGCTGTCAAACGCGGCTCGAGTTTATGATTTCAAACAAGTTAATAACTCCAAGATTTACACAAAACAATATGGATCCCTTCTCGTACGTTCTCCTGCACTGCTCCCTATTCTGGGTGTCGCTGTGGGTCCACTACCACGTCGTGCGTGTGTACAGCCGCGCGAGCAAGAAGGGCCAGACCCCCATCCGAACGGTGGTCTGCCTCCACAACTACTCGTACCTTCTCCAGATGGTAGTCACGCTCCTTCAGTGTACCGTGTTAACCCAGCCCATCACCTGCGCTATAGCCGCTTATCTCAATGTGGAGGGACATGTCCTTCAAATGTACTTTTCAAACGTGTACATTACTCAAGCGCTTTTCATGATGGCCTTCCCGTCAAAGAAAACGGCGCTCTGGAAATCCTGGGCAATAAATACCCCAGCCCTTGTTAGCGCAGTACGTGTCTATAATATTCAGATCACTGCTGATGCAAGCCAGGCGCTCATATTCAACGTCTGCGACTATTCGCTCTCCCAAGAAGGAGTGTGCATCTCGACAAGCATCTGGGGCGCTTATGGTCTTGCCTTCCTAGCCATTCTTGCAGTGTCTCCTGGTGCCCGAAATCTGGAATCTCTTCCGCAGGGGGAAACCACTGAAACTGTGCGCTTGGGATTATTCCGACTCATTTTCAAGTACCGAGTCCTTTTCCTGATTGCCACCAACACGGCCAAAGCTGTCATTGACGCGTTATGTCGGCCGTGGCCAGTGACGCGACTTGCACTCGTAAACACCTGTTTGTTTCTTGAGTTTGGGCTGTTGAATGTTGAAGTTCTCGCTGTGAAAACGAAGCGTGCGTCGTCAGTGACTTCTCTGCCTGCGAATTGGTCAGGGAACCAAAACAAGTCAAAGCTGCTGGGGAATGACATGCGGTCGTTCGTTGCGTCTCCTGACACGAGGTCTGCAGGTGGTCCGTCTGTGATTGCGACTGGAGAGACACGATCGATGATAACCAATGTGGAAACAAAGTCGGCTGTGTTTGTGGCGGAGAGACAGTCGATCTCTGTCAAATGACTGTTTTTTGTCAAGTTTTTACGGAAAACGTTACCAGGAATTTATGGAATATTTAAAGGTTTATTTCTCTTTAAATTCATCAGGTACAACAAAGAAATTATAAAAGAAAAGTATCATAAAATGAGGTATCATGCTCGCTTGTTTGCTTGTTTGCTTGTTTGCTGGGTGGTCACTGCAAGCGTCGCGGGTAAACTGTCGAGTTGACAATGTGTCCTGCCGCGTCCTTGACCACCAACACACTCGCAACAACAACGTCTCCAGGCGGGCCGTCGCAGTGCTCATCCCAGTGAAACTCTTCTTCCGAATACGCCGTCGCCAATCTTGCCGGGATAGAAGCAACTTTTCCCTTCTTGTTTGACGAAGAAGTAGACACGCTTGCAATCCGTTTCAAAAACGCACCGAGCCCAGCAGCGCTTTCTTCCTCTTCAACGACATGGTCACCGCCAAAAGGGCCAGCGCCAACGCCAACATCGGGTCTTGAAAAGGAATCGTTACTGTCTTGACGCGTTTCTTGAAGGTCCGAGGGAGATGCCAGGGGCATTGGGTTGTTGGTTTCGGGAGCGGGAGTGAGTTCGAGGTATGAGTTTTTGAGGCGCTTTACTTGCTGTTTCCAGCAGTTGAATTCGAACACAGCCACATCGAGAAGAGAAGGTTCGGCAGCAACGGAAGGTGGAGAGTGGAAAGGTTGGGACGCTTCATGCTGTCCTGCATCGGATGCATACAAGTATGAATCGAAAAAACCGCTTTGTGTGTGATCGTTGACTGAAAGCGCTTGGCTTTCGATTCTAGCTCTTTGATGAGGAAACAAGGCCGTGGCAATGGTGCTTGTCATGGATAAATGGCTCGTAGCAACGCTTGCGATTGAAATTCGACGGCGCTGTGGGTTCATGATGGTGGACTTGTACTTGTTGCTGAGTCGAGGAATGACAAGGCCGTAGACATCGTCATCGTTTTCAGTCGTTGTGCTAATGTCTCTGCTGCCGATTGTGGGAAAGGAAGTGGACTCGTGCTGGTTACTGGAGTTTCCCCGTAACATTGCTCTTGGGAGTGTCAAGTCTGCGGCTTCAAAGAACGAGGAAGGCGGCGGGGGAGGTGGGCTTGACCTTGGAGCTTGAATCATATCGTCCAATCCATCAATCGAGGTCGGTGAATCCAAGACAGTGTGTGCGGGGGTTGTCTGCTCTTCAGCGCCAGACTCTTCGTCGTCTGAGGTCAACAAGGCAGCGCATTCGTAGTTGGCAGTACGCGCTTCTCTCAACTGCTCAACCTTATCTCTTCGCATGAGTTCCTCCAAAGCTGCAAAGTCGCCAAACTGCGCATCATTCAAATCTTCTTCCGACTCGTTCAACTGCGCCATGGCTTCTGCCGCTTGAGCCTCAAGGTCCAATAAACTGCCTCCAAAGGAGCTCATTTTACGTTCCAGTTCGGCTACCGCTCGCATCATTGCCGCAAGTACTTCAATGGAAGCTCCGTCTCCGCCAAAATTGGAGCCGACGTCTGCTACACGGTGCGCCAAGGCTTTCATGCGTACCAGGTTGCTGCCGCACCAGTTTTGAAGAACGCTCACCGATAAATCGAGTTGTCTGCGCTGCTGGAAGAGCATTGCAATGTAAACGACAAAGCTCTCGTCGATGCAATTCACGTTCCAAAAGCGACCGTACATGTCACCAGAAAACACAGAGTGTTCCCAGTTTTGAGCAACCTGGGACATTTAAATAAGTATTTGTTAGTCAGATGAGCGTTGATCTCAAGACAGACACCACAAACAACTTACCCAATGACCTAACGGCTTGTATACAGGGTACCAAACCTGCGACTCCTCAAGCGTGAAATACATGCTCTCGGGTCTCGTGTTTCTCGCAATCGTGTTCAACGTGGTTGCGTCCGTCATGCCCAGTCGGTTCGCAGTTTCAACCAGTTGTAAAAACCGCAACTCCAATTCTCCTTTTCTTACTCCCAGGCAAGATCCCACCTCTTCCACGAGATTGGCGCTTGCCTGACTCATGGGAGTTTCTGGGCGATCCAAATGTGCAGGCACGTCGTGTTCCAGCATCCATTTAATAAGGATACCAGCATCCGCGCCATTTGGTAAGGCTAGGTGGATGGTAGGCGGCAGGTATGTTCTCAAAGTCGGTGCTGTTGGGTGCTGTGTTTTCAAATTGTGCTTGGTAATATGCGTCCAGCCTTGCACGTCTTGCGCCATGGAGAATGCTTCAGAACTATTGGGAATTTGGAGGACACCGTACTCGCTGTGCATAGTGTTCCAAGCGTGCAGTACATACGCGTGCTGGATTTCAAGAAAGTGGAACAAGGACCCGTGGCGGCCGAGCGAATTCACGGCTCCAGCGGAGATTGCAGCGGGCTCTGTGGATGTGAAGGTGTCCAGCGATGCTTTGAGATGGTATGCTACTAGTTTGTCAGTCGGGCTTGAGGACTTGGGGCTGCGTCTGCGTGGTGTCATTTGGCTGGGTTTTGGTGTGTTGGATTTTTCAAGAGCACTTGAAGTATTTTCGGCGCTGTCGGTACTGTCTTTTCTTGCAGAGATGTCGATGGAAATGTTGATAGCACCGCTTTTTCGGCGGGATCGAAGACTCTCGGAAGGTGTTGTTTGGATGAGGCCAGGGATGATGAGCGGTACTTGCAAGGGTCTTTGAGATGCTACATTAGATGGGATTTGGGGAAGTGGTGGTCTGAGTACTGTGGGGGTAGTGGCAAGAAGAGGTGCTGACGATGGACTATTTCCAGTGAAAACTGTTTTGTAGTTGAAATAGATGAATAACGTGCATACAGCATAAGCTCTGACTACTCACCACTTTTTGATGAAGCTTGAGATGTGGACCGTTGCGAGTATGGCTTGACAGGCGTCGGGCTAGATGAGGATGAGGAGTACAATGAAATATCCGAAGACGAACGATTCGATAACGAAGAAGCAGATTTCTTGGATTTGATTGAATGGGACTTTGATTTCCCAGAAGGAGAAGCAAGAGATGCATACGATGAGTGCATGTTGTAAAGAGCGAGGTCTCCTGCTCTTGGAGTTTTGGGAGATTTTGTAGCTGTGGCAGTTGACTTTTTCCGTTGAACGCGCAGTTCCTTTGTTGGTGAGATCTGGTCAAATGAGCGAGACTGGATGGGTGGGGGTGGTGGGGGAAGGACAGGCGGCCCCAAGTCCTCCACAAAAGTTCCATTGGACGAGCAAGTTGAAGATGATGTCTCCATTGCATTATTCGCAGGGGAAGAAAGCATGAGAGATCGCTGCGCAGTTGTGGCTGTGGGTGAGTACCGCCTGCGTCCGTTGTTTGACGACACGTCAGCCTCAGTTGCGAGGGAAGGAGTGGACGGCGCATCTACAGTTGCTACAGGATGCTGAACCCACTCAAACGACTGTTTAGAGTGGCGGATGAGTGTGTATAGATGGAGTGTGTGGTGGCCGCTGGAGGCTGCGACGGTTTGGGTTGTGGTGTGGTGTTCCTCTGGCTCCCATGAAGAGCGTGGCGGGAGCTGGTGTTGGCTGGTGAGAAGTGGTTCAGGCATACCTTCTTTTTTTGTAGAATGTTTGAAGGAAACCGGTTGAAAACAGAGTATTTCTTTGGGCGGGGGCCCATTGATGGATGTTTCCAGCCAACTCATGGTCGTCTTGACAGGTATCAACTTTGACGGTGATGCAGAGGAACGCTTGGAAGCGTGCGGGACATGTCGGCGCGGATGATCAGTTGTATGTTGAAAAGCAGGTGCTGTTGATGTGGTCGTGCGTGCCCTGAGAGCGGCGTGGCAGCAAGTTTGCACTTGAATTGGAGCTCGATTCTGATTGGTCCGTGTCCAGATTGCCCTGAAATTATCCGGAACAAAAAGAATGGAAAAAATTGGAAAACGGATTTCGACTTGTGATTGGCTGATTGAATCCTTACTTTTCAAGGCAAACGAAACCCTGACGCACACACAGATTGGGCGTTAAAAAACGGGTAAAATGGTTTGTTATCCAAGCGAACCCATCAAGGATGCATGTGCCCTCAAGCGAAGGGCCAAAGAAACAGGACAGCATTCACAGCTACTAAAAACTATTATATTGCAAGGCGTAGATCAACACAAATAAAAGAGTGCTAAAGCCTCGTTCATTTTAAAAGAAGAAGCCCTTCTTCTTCTGAGGTCCTCCGTCGCTGTCCGGCAGCTTGGCTTGCAATTGCTCCAACTTGGAGACAAGGATTTCGTTTTGTTCCTGCAAAACATCCCTCTGCTCACTCAGTTTCGCAATCTTTTCGTAAAGTGCTGCAACATCTCCTGCAGTTGCTTCGACACTTGCACCGGGTATATCCACATTGCCTCCCACTCCACCAACTCCAGATTCCTTCATGGATTCCAGTTTCGCTTCTGATTCTTTAAGTTTAGCAAACAAAGAATCGTTTGCCTCTTTCAACCCATTCACTTGTCCGTTCAGGGATGCAACCTTCTCCTGCAATATCCCATCCCGCTTCTCGTCACTATCTGACAGCTTGGCATCCAGCTCTTCAGTCTGTTGCCGACTTTTCGCCAACGCAGCCTCCAGCATCGACACTTGATCCTGTAAATTCTCAACAGCGTTCAAGTACGTCTGAACTTGCATTTTCAATTGCTCGTTTTGATCTTCGGAATCCTCCGCCTTCTCCAACAAAGATTGAATGCGTTCGTCCTTTTGCCGTAGTGCATCCACGTCAAGACTGGATCGCTCGGAATTTGTTGTTGACATTCGGCGTAACTGGGTCACAGCATCGTCGAGATCTTGTTGCGCGTAGATTAAATTTTCTTGCAGATTGGATACGACGGCGGTGAGTTTTGTCTCGGATCGGAGACAAGATTCCAGCGAGATTCCTTGTGTGAGATACCGCGCTTCTAACGCTCGCAATTGAGCCTTGGTTGAATCGAGATGGGTATTCCGCACTTCAAGGTCTTTTTCAAGGCTTTTGATACGGGCATTTGATTCGAGTCCAACTTCAACGACACTTGAAACTTTGTTCTCATTGTCAATCGATACAGGCATTTTCTGGAGCTGGTCCAACGCGTCTTGCAACTCCGCTTCAACAATCGCAAGTTCTTCTTTAAGACTGGCAATCACAGCAGCTTGTGCAACATCGGCCTTCGCAGCAACCTCGAGTGACACACCTTGCGTCAGTATCTTTGCCTCCAAAACTCGAGTCTGCGCTTTGAATGAATCAAATTGCTCATTCACGAGCGCCAAAGTAACTTCGGAATCCATTGAAGACCTTGGACTCGCATCGTCCTTGCCATCGGGGGAGGATGGGAATTGCGCTTGCAGTGCCCGCATGTCTCGCATTGTTGCATCGTAAGATTTTTGCAAGGTTTCGAATTGCACACTCAGGGCTTGGTATTTCCATTCCAGTGCGTTCGTCTCAGCTTTGCTTGCTTCGAGCGCATACTGAAGGGCCTCGTTTTGATCTGAACGGTCCTCATTCCGATCTTTGTCTTCACTGATATCGCCAACTGGAGCAGCTCTGAACTCACTTACTGATCTGGTCAATGATTCGTTCAAAGCAGCAGCCGAGGCCCATAACTGCTTCTCCGTTTCAAACAAAGCGGTTTCAAGTCGCTCAACTGCCAATCCCCGAGTCAAGAACTTTGATTCCAGCGTGCGCAATTGCGCCTGACCAAAGTCCACAACTTTACGAAGCTGCAGCACCTCCTTTTCAAGCTGTTCAATTTCAGCAGTATCAAACGGCGGTGAAATCGAAGCAATCCTCTGGCCCGCCGATGTATTCGCAGCAGCGGTTGCTGCATCGCGTTCATCCAGCGCATCTTCAAGATCTTCTTTGACTTGAATTAAATGAGTTTGCAGGTCTGCGATTTTATCTTCAAAGGATTCTGTTTCAGATCGACTTGCTTCTAAGGCTGATTCGAGGCTGTCGTTTGTTGCCTCAAGGTCTTTCATATTTTCTTGCAGATTCACGTTTTGAGATTCGATTTCTTCGATTTCTTGTGTGAGGGAATCAATGAGTTGCTCAAGTTGCGCAATTTTCGATGCTGAATCGTCAGCCTGAGAAGCAACTTCGCGGTTGGATGAAGCCATCGATTGCATCAACACAACATATTTCGTTTCAGAAACCGCCGCCAATTCCAGCTGCACACCTTGCTGCAAAAACCGCGCCTCCAAACTCCGAAGCTGCACATCTCTCGCATCAACTTGATCCTCCAAGAAGATTTCTCGATCCTCCAACTCCTTGACAGTGTCCACATAATTATCCATCTGCGTTTGCAAATCTTGCAAGTCGGCGTCCGCATTGTCCAAATCTTTGTTCAGTCCTTCGATTTCGGATTCAAGTTGTTGAATGAGTTCGGCGTCTCCGCCATTCACGGATTGTTGTAAAGATTCCAGGCGGATTAGGGAATCGTTGAGGGATTTTTGGAGGTTCACGATTGTGGATTGCATTTGGGATTCTTTTGTGGCGTACTCTTCTCGGCATTTGATGGAGTATTCTTCGGTTGATTTCAGCTGACCCAGAAGCACGGCCTTTTCTTTTTGAACGAGTGAAAGCTGTTCAAACATCGAGGCAGTTTAGTAATAGTTAAATTATATGAACAAGTATCAAACCTGGGTGGTGATTTCCTGAAGGTCTTCTGCTGCAACAGACAATTGAGATTTCATCTCTTGTTTAAGAGCATCCACTTCCTCAGCGTTATTTACTGGAATAGCTGCCATATCCCTGGATGAGTCTTTGCTGTCGGCACGACTTTTGCGCTCATCCTCAAGCTGCGAAATCTGAGATAAAACCGAGTTTGTCAACAAAAAAGCCGCAATGCAGTCGAAGGAGGAACCAAACACATACGTAATCATTCGCTTCGACAATTTCCACAAGCGACTCCTTGAGTTGGGCCTTCAGAGTATCAATTTCGTCCGCCAATTTATCGGTACTCGACCCGTTCTTGGCTGCGCGCTCACTCTCGAGCGCATTTTGCACTTCTGTGAGTGACCATTTCGCAGCATCGTTGCTTGTCTGAAGAAGTTCAATCTATAAAATAACATTAATTTTAAGCATGCAGTGCCCTCTGGACCGACATCTTCACTCACCTCCTCCTTCGCAACGTTCAGAGCATGCTCTTTATCTTGCACTTCTTGTACCAGTGCTGTGATTTCCGCATTGGCTGCAACCAGTTTCTGCTCCAACTCTGCAACGTTGCCGTCGTCGGAATTGCTTTGAGCAGACTGCAAATCGCGGTAATCGGATTCAAGTGTTTCATAATCTGCATTCAAATCTTCAAGCTGCGAAGATAGTGAGTCAATCAATTGTGAGAAATCTTGGTTGTGGTTACATACCATGTCTTTTAAGGATTGAATCTCGTCCAAGGCTGCCTCGAGCTCTTGAGAAGTTCCCGCCGCGGCGGTTGAGACTTCGTTGGCGGCTTGCAGATCGTAGTTCAATTGTTTCAATGAGTCCATCTGACGATGAATGAGTCAAAATGTTTGAGTCGGTCGAATGCTAAAAATATGATGTGGTCACTTACTTCTTCCTTGGCCAAGATCAGTTCGTCTTCAAATCTTGCCTTTTCAGCTTCAAACTCGCGCGCAAATGTAGATTCCGCGATACCCCGATCAGCCAAGTCAGCGGATGCATTCTGAGCCGCTGCAACTTTCTTTTGCAATGCAGAAACTTCCTTCTCCAAACTGCTTTTGGAAGCGTCCGCAGCTTTCAATGCCGCAATCATACCGACAAACTCTTCGTTCACTTCATTCAATTCCGCCTCCAATGCTGCCCGTTCTTGATCCCAATTGAGAGACTCTGTCTGCAACCGCTCCGCATCGGCCGAGCGCTCTGCTTCAAGCCGTTCCACAGTTGCTCGCAACGTGCTCGCATCTCCTTTCAAACGAACGCACGTGATATCCAGTTCTGCATTCGCTGCTCGCATGGATTCCACCTCTTCCTTCAATTCGGCCACATCGCTCTTGTACATAATACCTTGCTCAGCTTGTTTCACAGAAAGCGCATCCAACTGGTCCGTAACACTGTCCAATTCCAACGCCAGCGCCTCTTTTTCCTGCGTCACAATCCGAACTGTTGCTTCAAGAGACCGTTTCGCTGCTCTCAATTGATCCATGTCTCCACCCGTTTGTGAAACGGAGCTCATCAGTTGACTCCTGAGCGCTTCCATTTCCTGTTTTTGAACCTCGCCTAACCGCCGGATTTCTTTGGTTTGCATCTTTTTCATGCCTTCGACCAAGTTTTCGAGGTTGAAGACTTCCGTCAGCAGTGAGTCGCGTTCATCTTCGAATGAAGCGCGGGAGCTTGCCATTGCATCTTTTAGGCTTGAAATTTCCAGTGTATACCTCGTGTTCAAGTCTTTGAGCGTGGTTTCGTGCTGGAAGGTGAGTTGCTCGACTTTGAATTCGGCGTCTTCATAGTTCATTCGCATGTCTTCCAGTTGGAGCGCTGTTTGAGACAGTTGAAATTGCAAGTTTTCGAGTTCGAGTTTGGAGTTGGATTCTAGGGATTTAAGACGGCGCTCAAGTGTTGCGGTTGTGGAAGTAGTGGTTTTGTTGCTGCTGTTGGATGACTTTTGGAGTTCCATCTGATGCAGTTGAGCGTTTGAAAGTGTCGCTACTTGGGTCTCCAAGTCTTGTATCCGCGCGGCAGCGGCATCGGATGCTTGCATCGAAATGAGCTCCTTAAAGCGTTCAATTTCAGCGTCCCTGTCTGCAATCTGAGATACTGTAGCTGCTTTCAAATCCTGCAACTCCATTTGTTTTAACTGCTCGAGCTCAGTCATTCCCTGCATCAACGACTTCACACGTTTACTCGAGCGCACATTGACTTCAGACAAAGTGCTGCTCCTGTCGCCGCGCATTTTGCGCAGTTTTGCGTCACGGTCTTTTAACTCGGATTGCGAGTCTGCGACACGGCGTTCGGCTTCTTGAACGCTCGCTGCGAGAGACAAGACGCGCTTTTCTTTGGTATCCAGTTCGTTTTTGAGGAGCCGCGTTTTGTTTTCAAACGTTTGGATTCGTAAATTGGCGCTTTTGAGCTTTTCTTCGGTTTGTGCGTGTTTGAGGAGCAAGGAATCGAGTTCGGATTGCAGCAGTGCCAGTTTTCTGTCGGTGGCCGCTGCTGCAACTTGACTGGCCATATTACCTTGGCTTCCATTTATGCCCGTATTGTTTCTTGATTCACTTTTGAAGGCATCCAATTCTTGTCGAGTGGCTGCCTCGGCATCAAGTGCATCGCTCAACTTTCCCTCCAAAACACGCGCACGCTCCTCAGCGACTTGCTGTGCCTCCAGTGCACGCACTTTACTCTCATGGTGAGACTTGACTGTCCGCGCCCACACTTTCATTTGTTGCTGTTGCGCATTTTCAACTGAATTGTCCGTGGATGGATTCATCATATTCGTTACGCCTGCGCGCGATTGGTCCGTTCTCGGTGGAACGGCGCTCGCGCGTGATCGTTGTGGGATATTGACGATTGGGTTTTGCGGTGGGGTTTGGTATTGAGATGATTGCTGCATTGGTTGACGAGGTGGTGCTGCTGGAGTTTGGTTTTGCTGCTGCTGTTGCTGCTGTTGCTGCTGTTGCTGTGGTTGTCGTTGTGGAAGTGGTCGACCAAAGGAACCCTTTGTTGGGGTTGTGGTTCCTCCAGAGTCTGTTTCTGTTCTTCGAGGTGGTATCGGGAGCGGATTGCTGTTTTCAGTGAGAGGGCGAGATGTATTGTTTTCGCCGAGCGGACGAGTGAGGCTGGAGGGAGGTGACTGGAAAAATAGAAAGTAGTTTTTTCCGTTAGAGTGCTGTTGTCAATTTGTGCAACTGTCATTTTGGCACTCACCCTTCGCTGCTGCGCTTGTTGAGGAGTGGCTGAAATACCTCGTGGAGGCGGTTTCCCGTACGGTTTCGCTAATGGAGAGCTCGTCGAAGGCATCGAGGGAGATGCTGATCGAGCCGGAATCACGAAAGGATCGATTGAGGAAGTGGATGCCGATGTTGAGTTCCTGGGCAGCGAGTCTGCGTATTTGCGAATGTACTCATCCAGAGAGTCGATCGCGGAATTCGATAATGGATCCGTGTCCTGCGAGGGAGAACTCACTGCATTAACAGGTGGCTGCTGTTGCGTTACGAACGGTGGGCCGCCTCCGGATGCTGAGATTGTTCGTGGAGGAGGTGCTTTTGATCGTGTTCGCTGCGGGACATATGGTCGGCCAGTGTTGTTTGTGTTTGCAAGGTTGTTGTAGTCCTGTGCTGCATAAGGTGGGGAAGACGCTGTGGGCATGAAGGGGGAATGGAAAATTCAGCGGTGAGTCTTGGGAAGAAGCGTAGGATGGATGACGGTACCTGAAGGAACCGGCGGAGGCGCCTTATCGGGAGGCGGAGGTGCGTCGGAGGAGACACGGCTCATTTGCAGTAGTTGGTTGTCTTTGTCTTTATCGAAGCCAGCCGATAAATAAAAGTAAAATGAATTTTCTGTTCCGAGTTTGAAACTTGGATGAATGAAAGCTGCATCTCGTGCTCGTGCCCGGAGAGATATACTATACGCATTGGCAGTGTTGTAGAGGTCGCTGGATTTGGAGCATGTTTTCTCATTCAAATGTATGACGTTGCTTGCGGAACAGATGAGGGGGTTTCAGTTGACTGGTCATGCTGGAAAAAGTTTCTGTGTTGTCCAGGAGCTGTTGATGGTCTCGCCGTTCAAGGACACCATGAAGCCAGATGCATTCAATGCGATCCCTGCGATTCCAACGGCGGGGCTGTCATTATGGGCAGATGTTTGGATTGAAATATGTAACAACCCGCGCTCATTGGGCTTCATCTTGAAAAGATCTTATGATGAAATGTTGGAACTGCCCTTGTTCTCGCTGCTACGCGTCTCTGCGATGATCCTATCCTCCGATGGATCAATCCATCTGTTGAAGGGGTCAGCCTAACACCTTCTGCACCTAGGACAGCGTTGTCTGCTGTTTGTTGTTCGTGCAGGTTAAAATACCCACACTTTTTCTTCACTAGCAATTCTTTCTCGAAGTAGACTTTCCCGGTTCAGCTTCACACCAAAACGGCAGAGAGAATGAGTGGTGAGTACACGGATACGCATCTAAAACGGCGCTGGCGAATCTTGTCCGCGTCAAATCCGGCGCTTCGCAGCTTGGACCGGGCGTTCTTGAATCATACCCCTATACCCTGTGCGAACAAGACGAACTCACGAACAAACCACTGTCTATTCTCGCAGTGCATGTTAAATCAATCAAGGCCATCGCTGGTCTGCTGCCTGCTATCAAGACGCCAGACTACAAGGTGAGACTGAGGACCAACACCCAACGCAAGACCCAATTTAACAACATATGCCAATTTAAAAAAACCCGCACGATCATTCGGGATGCAAACCAGGTTCCCTTTGGAGAAAAGATTGTATGGACCTTCAGCGCGGGAGTTGTTCTTGTGCTAGGCTCGCAGATGCCGTTGTTTGGTGTGCAGAACGTGGGTGCGAGTGACGCTGGTTTCGCACTTCGAAGCGTCTTTGCCGGAAACAGAGGATCGCTGTTTGATCTTGGTGTCGCTCCGCTGCTTGCATCGGGACTTCTTCTTCAGACGCTGGCGGCTTCGAAGCAGTTGAGAACGCTTGTTTTTGGAGATATGAGTTTTGACGTGTGCTGCAATCTAACTCATTTCATTTCATGCTACTTCTCGCATTATTATATCTTTGTCTCTGTTTCGATTTCTCTTTCAGCATCGCTTTGGACTGGGACCGTCGCGAGGACAGGGCCCTCTTTTCTGCGGCACAAAAATTGACTGCGATCTTGCTTGCCGTGGGTCTCTCCGTGTTTTCCGTCTTCATCGGTGTATACGGAGCCGTTTCGGGCATCACTGCGATCCTGTTGGTGGCTCAGTTGGTTGTGGGACAGATTCTTGTTATCTTGATTGATGAGGCTATGCAGCAAGGTTATGGATTTGGATCCGGATACGGTCTCTTCATTGCCTCTCATTTGGCAGAGAATATGTTTTGGAGCGTGTTTTCCCTCGCTTCCTTCAAGACGGGCAAGGGTGAGAAGTTTTTCGAATGTTGTGAATATCGTTCGCAGAAGGAACTGACATTTTTATTTCGCAACGGCAGGAACCGAATACGAAGGATCCATTATTGCGCTCGTCCAGCTCGTCCTCACCCGTCGCGACAAGTTCCGTGCCCTCAAGGAAGCGTTTTACCGCAAAAACTTGCCCAACCTCAGCACTGCGATCGTCCAAACCGCAGTCCTCGGCGCAGTATCGTACCTGAACGGAATTCGAATGGAAGTTCCACTGCAGCACAGCAAAATGCGTGGCGCCCAGACTCATAAGTTCCCAGTCAAGCTGTTGTACAGCAGCAACTACCCGCTCTTGATTGTGTCGGTTGCTTTGGGATTGTATTCGTATGTGAGCCATGCATTGTTTAACCGTTTCCCGGAGAACATGGTTGTGCGCATTTTTGGAGTGTGGAAGGTGAGAGATCAAAACATATTTCCGCCCAAGGCGTTCAAGTGTTGATTGCTTTCTTCATTATTTGCGCGACCTGCAGGCATACGACAACATTGCCCAACAATTCCCACACGGAGGTCTCGCATACTACCTCTCCCCACCACGCACTCTCTTCTCATGCCTCCGCGACCCCATCCAATTCGCCATCTTCTCCACCCTCTTTATCTGGAGCGCAACCAAGCTTTCTGAGCTCTGGACTGAAGCTGCTGGAACAAACGCCAAAGACGTGAGCAAGACGCTCGAATCTCAGAGTTTGGTTTTGCCTGGTCGTCGTGAGGGAAGCATTTACAAGGAGCTCAAGAAATTGGTGCCTGAATTAAATTTGGCTGGAGCTGCTGTGCTTGCGGGTGTTGCTTTGATTGGTGATTTGATTGGTAAGTTTGCAGAGTTTTTTTTCATTGATGTGTGCCATCTGGGTTAAATGTCTCGTTCTTTTCGCGTGGTTGATCAACAACAGGCCCACACGGAACTGGAACTGGCTGTGCTGTCTTGATCACATTCTTGTACCAGTTCTTTGAGATTATTATTCGGGAGAACATGGAACGACCGGCCGGCGACCAGCTCTTTTAAAAGGGAGGTTACGCGCAGTGCATCGAAAAATCATGGGTCTCGTCTGATGGGATTGATTTATAATGTGTAGACCGTTTTCTTGTTTGTTCAAATTTCTTCCTTTTTTTTTTTTTTTTTTTTTTTTTTTTTGTTGAGGAGGCATTGTTGCAGCCTCTGATTCGTTGATGTTTAATGTTTTTTTTGTTGTCTCACTGTATCACTTCCTTTTTTTATTTTTATTTTTGACAAGTTGGGACTCTCCCTCGGGTCCGCGTGTGTGGGCTCGTGGGACGTTGTGGGAGTGACTGGGGGTTGCTCGCTTGGGGATGCGGGGGGTGGAAAGAAATGGTCGCACAGGCCCGAGCGCGTTCTCAGGTGTAGCAGTTGTGTTGGATGAAAAAGGCGATGAAATAAAAACTCAATTGGAAACAACGTCAAAAAGTATATTGATGATTCATGGGGACCAATCCAAAATAAAATGAAGCCCTTCATTTCCCACGCGGCCGCCGATTCCTCTTCACAGCCGTCGTATCCCCAGTTCCGACAGCAGCAGCAGCAACATGAGCCTCTCCAATCGCATCCGCAACCTCACTCTTCCATTTGCGCGAATGCACACCAATCATGCCGCCCACCTTGACTCGCACAACTGCACTGGCACCGTTTCGAAGAACTCCAACACCCAAAACGTCTTCCTCGCCAATCTCTGAATCTGCTGCCTGCTGCATCGATGAACAAGCCTCTGAAGGCGAGTATGACGACGTTGCTGTAGAGCTTGAAGTACTTGTAGAAGGCCGCACGACGCAAGACACGCCGTCGCGAATGATTCCGAGTCCTAGCACCGGCATGTCTGCAGGTGTTTTACTTGGATGTGTGGCAACCGCGGATTTTGGGGCTCGCTGTTGTTGCAGTTGCAGTTGTTGTTGTTGCTGCTTTTGGATGCTTGTAAGGAGCGTGGAGGTACGTTTAAAGTGTCCACGCGGGTGCACGAGCATCATGGGTGCCGTTTGTGGTGGTGCCTGTGGGAAGCGGTACGGGTATTGCATGGCGTGTGGGGCCCAGTACATGGGCTGTTGCGGGTGGTGGTATGCTGGGATGGATGCTTGCAAGTGGACGGGGTTTATTCGTTGCAGTGAGGGATGTTGCTGCTGGGGTGGCATGTAAAACGGCATCATTTGCGTGGCGGGGTTGTTGAATTGGGGAAGTCCTGGGTGTTGAAAGTATGCTTGCCCTGGATTTGGGTAGTGTGTGTACATGGGATGTGTGGGTTGTGGGGTTGTGAACCAGGATTGTGGGTTTAGTAGTGAGGATGAAGTTGGTGTGGGAGTGTTGATGCTGAGGAGCTGTGGCGTCCGTGATGGTTTAGGGGACGATGTTGTTGATGAGAATGCCACGCGTTTTGCGGGGGGTTCCTCGGAACTCTTAGTTTGATAAAGAAGGGCGCGTTAATGTTTTGAATTTGGAGGTGAAAGAAATCACAAGAGACACACCTCTAAACTCGGTCTCATTTTAGGGTTCAGCGAGAGAAGCGTAGACGCAACAGACTCATCCTCTTCCGTGCGCTGAGACAGGTACTCGTCGCTGCTGCCAAATGATGCCTGCTCAGCCGCGGCGGCAACGTGTCCAGATTCAAAGTGGTCATTCAAAGACTCAGAATCGAGGCTCCGATCAGCCACGGCTGCGCCGGGAATGTACTCCATGCTCGCTTTTACATCGTGTTTATCGTGGCTGTACGCCAGGTTTCTCACGGCCAACTGTGGAGATCCCATTGTGAGGTAGACAGTAGCTTGTCTTGGGTGTCTTGAGTTTTTAGCTTGAGAAAGACGCGTGAGATGATGCGCGTGTTCCCGCCCAAAAAAGTGGGGTTGTTGTTTTGCTTGTTTTTTTTTTCTTTTTCGCTTGAGCTGAAATCTGACAATTGTTTGCGTAAATCTTCTCAGACTCACACGTGGATCACCCAATGCATTTCATTGTATTTAGTTCTACGGTACGCCGTGTGTTTGTATTGTTTTTCCAAGTGCCCAGTCCGTATGCCCAACACTAAACGGAATGCATCACTTGTTCCCCTTCGTCAGGTCTTTGATCGTGTATTTGGTGAACTCTTTGGAAGGATCAAACACTTCCCAACGCGACGCTGGGAAAATGTGCTTGTTTTTTTCGTACCATGATCGCTGCACGACTTTTCCCGCATGTGACTGTGAGAAGAAAAGCGATTATTCAACAACACTGCACAGTAAGTAAAGCTACGACACCGACCTCCTCAGTCTCAATGCTTGCATCATTCACCAACCGCACATCATCATGCACATCAAATGCAAACAAGGGTCCTGATTTCCCTCGGACTTTGTTGACGATAAAGTCATAGAACGTGTAGTGGTGCGGTATAATCAAGTCTTCTTTGATGTATACAAGATTTTCAGAGTTGACACCGCGTAGTTCGTCCCATTGAGCTTTCACGGCTTCCAAGAATTGGCCAATCGTGTTCCCTTTTTTCACCTATTTTTTTTTTGTTGAGGACGTTTGTTGAAATATGACTCTGAGTACTTGAAAAAACGATCAAAATATACCTCGACTTGCGTTCGGTGACCGGATCCGTCCCAATAACTGTACGTGATACTCATTTTCTCCTCTAAACGAATTATCGATTTCAGCAAACCACTGAAAACACAGCGCTGAGATGTGCAATCCCATATCACCTTTAATTTTGTCCTGTTGTTTCAGCCACTCCAATTTAAGCTGCTCGCGTTCTCGCCGCTCCTTCTCTTCCCGCTCCTTGTCTGGAAGAAAGCTCGTGTCGACGTTGGGATTCTTTTTCGTTTTAACTTTTTTTTCTGCATTAGATTGAAGAGATACGAATGAGTTAAAAATTATTTTTGAAATGCTTGAGGAGCTGATTCGGATTTGCAGGATAGACCCTCAGAGAGAAGATTATGGTGAATCATTGCATTGGCGACAGAGCTTACACTCCGCACAGCGGCAATACTCCATTATATCGCATAATACGTTGGTTGGCATCATAAGGTTGTAGCGGGCGGCGGGTGATTCGATATGGGGGCTTCGCTTGACCCAAAAATAAGCAGCCTCACCTAACGGTTCCACTGGAGAATTCCCATCTGCACCTTCTTCTTCATCGTCCAGTCCAAAAGATAGTTTCGCCTTATTCGTTTTATCCTTCCGCTTCTTTACAGTCTTGGTACCCGTGTTCAAGAGTCCCCGTTCGATATCTTCTTGTTGTTTCTTGTGCAGCGATTCTTTAATTTTTTGGAAATCTTCGAGACGAACCAGTCCGACTTTTGGTATTGCGATGCAGGGGGAGACAGGGGAGGTCAGCCCAGATTTCATTGTGCATGTTTCGAGAAATAAGAGTTTCTGCACCGGTATGTTTGACGAGCTCCGATTGCATCGAGTCCGTCTGAGCAACGAATTTGTCGGATCCAATTCGAACATCCGAGTCCTTTGATGTCGTTGTTGAGTTGATTGTTGGTTCACTGAGAACCAAGCTGTTACCAACCTTTTTGATCTGTTCTTTCTGTTTCTTGAACGAATCCATCATTTTGGTGCGCTCCTTTTCAAGCGCGAGCGCCCGGAGTCCCTCGGATTGGTTCTGCGCCATGTTTTTTTGTTTCTTTTATTATTTAAATTCTGTTTATTTTTTTACGGTTCAAACAACTCCTTCACAGTCCGCACCGTCTTCAACAGAAACTGGTACCGCTCAACCAGTTCAGAATCATGCAAGTCATCACTCGAAGCACCCTTTTTGAGTAATTTGGGGTCCCCTATAAAAGGTCCACCCCGTGTTTTGAGTTGGCTGTATTCGGCGATGCGGCGTTGCACCAGGCTTGCGCTTCTCATACTTTTCCTCATTTCGAAGGTGGGTTTGTGGGGTGAGGGTAGGTTGGGTTGTGGGGTTGGAGGAAAATCGTGGCCCTCAGCGGCAGGTGCAGCGCGTTCGGGCTCCATGAGAGCAGTTTGATCAGGTTCGTTCTTGACCAATGAGTGCATCTGAAGACTTTGAATTTCTTGCGTCAGTTTATACACGCGGCTGTTCAGGTTCGATGCGTTGTCTTTTTCCAGTTGAAACTTGGATCTCTCTGACTCCAGTTCCTGCGCCAACTGACTGTTCTTTTGGATCAGCGCCTCCGCAGTTTCATGAATCAGTTCTGAACTTTTGAAATTATCTCTCTCCATTTCAGATTTCAAAGAACCAATGAGATCCGACAACGCGTGTTTCTCGGCAATTGTTTTTTGCAGCTCCGATGACTGAATTTCAAGAATACGATGAAGTTCCACGACTTCGGCTTCTAGGTGACTTGTGCGTCCTTCCGAGTCGAGCAGTTTCAGGCGGAGGCAATGTGACACGGATTCTTGGTTTTGCATCTTTTGAGTGAGTTCGGCGGTTTCTAGCGTAGCGGTTTCTGTTGCTTTTGTTTGATGGACGAGTTGCGTGGATAGGTTTGTGTTTCTGGATTCGGATGCTTTCAAGTTGGTTTCAAGATGAGTGACATTTTGATGAAGCGCGGTTTTATCCTGCTGAATCGATTCGAGTTTTCCCATCAGCGCTGTAATTTGTTCACCAAACGAGCGCTTGGCTTGCTCATGCGCGTAATTCTCATCCGCAGTTTGATTGGTTAGAGTCTCAATGTCGATGGATTTTTGTTGGGATTCATGACTCAGTTGCTCAATTTCTTGTAACTGAAGACGCTGCTGGGTCTTAAGATTGGTGAGAGTTGCGGTTGCAACTGCGCACTCCCCCTCTGCTTGCGCAACTCGGTCCAACAGGTTTTGGCGACATATTCCAAGCGATTCAACTTCCATTCGCAATTCCGATACTTGCAATAAATTCGAAGTATCTTTTGCAGTTTGCGTTGAAAGAGTGTCTTCGACAAGACTTGCGTAATCTTGCGCCGCCTTCAACTTGCTCTTTAAACTGTCGACTTCCTTCTCCAACTCCAATGCATCTCCACGGCAATTTCGAATCTCAGAGAGTTGAACAAGGAGGTCATCGTTTTCACGTCTTGCTTCCACTTGGTCCAATTTCCATTGTTTTTCGAGGTCCTTGATCATTTCCTTGCTTTCCAGCCCTGCAGATTCCGCTTCTTGCACTCTTTTCACAAGTTGCGCATTCTCAATCTCAAGATTCCGCGATTTCTCCTCAGCAACAGACCCCACCACAGCCGCATCAAGATCACTCTGCAAACTCACGATGGCCATTTCATCCGCCGCGTGCGCCAAATTCGCTTCAGCCAAAAGAGACTTCAAGAGCGCAATTTCAGCCAAAAGTGGAACAACTTCCGAGTTTGCGCCTGAAGTATCGATTGTGATTCGGGATTTGTTTTGGATGCCTCGAGCGCGTGAGGCGTACTGCGTTTTTTTGCTTGTTGTTGGTGAAACTTTTTTTTTTTTGATACGTAAATGAAGTACTCACACGCAGAGTGTTGATGGATTCAGATAAATCGGATTCAAGTGAACTGACGCATGCGAGCATAACTGTTTTGCTTTGGAGTAATAAAGAAAGTCAGGATACACACTATTGAAAAATAAGATAGAAGAGGAACCTGTTTCCACCGAGACTATCTTGCAAAAACCGTGTTAGTTTACTATCTCTGTACGGCACGACGGCATCCGGGTTGTTGGGTTTCGACTCGGACAGACAGTTGATGACGCGTCCGAGAACGAGCAGCCCTTGGTTGATGCATATGCCCTCCGTCTTTCGATCGCCCGTGTTTTGAGTTCGTTTGAGCTGTAAGTGAAGTAATTTGGGTTAAGCAATGAGGAAGGAAGGCTAGGTAGGGAGGAAAACAAACCCGCTCAGAGCCAGCGAGATCGACAAAATGAAACTTGGATGTGATAACGAGTCCAGTGTTGGGTCTCTGTGGTTCGGCAGACCGGCTTTGGCTTTTGACTGGTGACTTTACAGAACTCGTCATTTGTGTCGATGTTAAGCTCAGCGAAAAGATTGCGTGCGATCGAGAGGAGGACTCGTTCATGCTCGTTGCTGCTGTTGAGCGCAGCTTGGATCCCTTTGAAAGAAGGCTAACCACTGATGGTCAGTTTCATCTTCCCTTCCACACGGACACATGGACTCACCGAATGGCTGCTTCTGCGCTCTCGACAATAACAGTGGTCGCACCATGAATGGCGATCCTGCCCTCCTTGTCTTCCCTGATGGAGACCTCCTCCGCCAGCGACGCTTTCGTCTTGAACGCGCTCGGAGTCGGTGGCTTCTTTGCCGTGTTTGCTGGTTTGGACTCTTTCAACAAATCCACCCATTCTTCATTATGCAGTTCGAGAAAAGACACTGACACGCTGTATGATTTCAGCGTTTCATTGTGCGTTGTTAATGGTTCAGAGGCTCGAAGTGTCTCCAGCTTGTTGAAGATTGCATGCACCGCACGTGGAATCATTCCACTGGAAGCGGTTAAATCATGCAAAGATATAGCGCTGTCACTCGAAGACATGGCTGGCTTTGCCGGTCTTGCCAATGAAACAGAACATGATGGACGCGGTTTGGATGGCGTACTTGGCTTCGATGTGGGTGTCGAGCGGCCGGATGCATTTGAAAACCGTGTTTCTTTGGGTTTGGAAGGAGTTGCGGATCTCCTGGGCGTGGGGTCCGTGACAGCGGTGCCCATTGTGAATGTCTTGCCGCTTCCAGTTTGACCATACGCAAACAGTGTTGTATTGAATCCTTCGATAAACGCGGATACTAACGGCGCGACTTCCGATTCGAAAATGGATTCCTTGGTGTTGCATTAATTTTTTTGAATATGAGCTTTCTTGAAGACTAAATAAGAGGCACATTATACCTGGATCGAATCTTCAGCCCATACCGAGTCGTACTCCCAGTCTACATCAGCTGCAGCGGCAACTACTGCCGACGAGGACGCGGCTGTCACATCCGTGCTAGTTGCAATCAAAGTAGACCCATTGGAAGGACAAAGAACGCGGATTGACTGCTCCGAGTTGGGTACAATGAAAGAGCAGGATGCGTCCGGTGCAGATTTCGAATAAGCAGTCTTGCTCTCCGTGAAGCACGCGTCGTTTGTTGATGTGGGTCGGATTCTTACGGCCACGCGCACGGAAGAGTCGTTTGTGGATGTGCGGGCGGGTTGAGAAGTTGTGGGTTCTGGTTTAGGATCCATTTGGGGCTCTGTTAGTTGTTGGATGCGTTGACAAATCTTTTTTTTATTTTTTCCCTTGATTTTTTTCAACTCTTTCTGGCTGGCTGCCAGCCTGGTATCTGGAACGCGTCAAGAGTGTGCGCTTGGAAAGCATTTCAGAATCAAAGAACGGATTTGGTGTTTATTTTTTTTGAATCAAGTTTAAATCTCATTTGTGTCTTGTTTCCTTCAATCGAAACAAATCATCTTTCTGTGTCTGCCCAACAACGCCAGAGACACAGCTGCTCATATAAAAACAGCAACTTACGGTGGGTATCGTCCAAAGTACACCAAAATAGCATCATCTCACACACACAATGCATCCAGCCATCTTCGTCATTGCAGCCCTCCTCTCATACACAAACGGCGTCAATGCGCTGGCAAACCCACCAATCGACGCAGACAAAGTCGCAGCAGGCTACCTGCTTCTAAACCCAACCGAAGGCCCAGCAAAACTCAAAGCGCTTGCCAGCAATGCCGCAACCATTCCCATCAACCGAATCTACCTTTCGTTCGTGAGACCGGATATGGTGTATCTTCCTGGCAGTAACACGCTTGAACATGCGGACATTGGGTATTCATCAGAAGGAGACTATGGATTCGCAGAAGTCAAGAAACATGTAGCCGATCTTCAAGCGGGAGGCGTTGAAGTGTTTCTTTCGATGGGAGGATGGAACTACAACTGCTACCCTTACTTTTATGCAGTGAGTGAACTCTGAACTTGTTTTTATTGATTGCCAAGTACTGAAACTGGATTCTTGTGCTCCGCAGAAATACTCGATCGCATCGTTTGGCAAAGGCCCCAATTTTTGGAAAATCACGCAGTACGGCGCAGGATCTGCGCCTGGATGCAACGAGTCCAACATGTGGTGCTACGTGTGCGAGCCGCAATCTCAAAACACGTCGCTCAAGGACTTTACAATCTTCCCCGAGCCAGGCAACACCGACACTTGGAAAGCTGCGCAAGCTGTTATTGAAAGTGGGTTTAAAGGAATTCCCGTCCAATGGCACTCGGAAATCACGCCCGGTGCCCAATTTGCGGATCCACAGGGGGGATCAACAACAACCGTGCCAGGAAGCGACTACTTTGTGACTGTCAAGCGGGACCCGTACACTGATTTTATTCATCTTGCCAAGGATCTTGGACTTGACGGTGTTGACTTGGACTATGAGGAAATGTGGCATGCCGATACTTTCCGTTCTGGAAACGGGACTGGGCCGTTCCGATTGGATCAGACTGTGTACAAGTACTCTGCCATCGTTGCTGACATGGTCAGTGCCATCAAGACCATTTACCCAACTTGCAAACTCTCCACTGCAGCGGGTGCGGCGGGAGCATGGTCCACGAAATGGTGGGGCGGGAATTTGAAAGGGCTCTGGTACTTCTCAAACTTATGGTACCCAGAACTGAACCAGTTCATGTTCAAGGGACCCAACGCTGGCGGCATCAACGTCATGACCTACGATCTCTCCAAAAACAACAATTACTTTGAGTGCCCTGATACCACTGCCAACTGCGATTTGGCTGGACAAGTCAAGTTTTACATGAACACGTATGCTGCTGCGGGGATTCCTGCGCGTGTGGGGTATGAAATTGGGCAGCCTGCGTATCCGGATGCAGCGAATGATGCTGCTAATCAGATACCGTTGACTCAAACTGAGTTGACGGGGATTTTGAGTGGTGTTTCTTCGAGTTCGACGATGGGTGGATTCTTCTGGGAGCTGTACAAGGCCAAAAATAGTGAGCCTACGGGTGCGAAAGGACAACCAGACAATATTGATGTCACATCTGTGGCGCAGCAGGTTTGCGCCAAGGTACTGCCAAACGAACCGCGATGTAAAGGGGCGATTCCTCAAGTTGGTGGTTCACAACCTGCTCCGGTGCCGCAGCCTTCAGCGACAGAGTCTCCAAAAATTACCACCTCTTCTAGTATTGCGGCAAGTGTAACAACACCACCAACCCCACCAACGATTGGATCTGCATCACCGTCGGTAACCGAGAAAACAAGAACGATACCTTCTGCCACCGCAGACACTCCCGCGAAAACAACAGCTGTACAAACAACCGCATCTTGCAGTGACGATGACGATGAGGACAGTGCGCCTAAAAGCCAAACTGTTGTTGCCGGTGGAGGAGCCATGCAGGGATCGCCTTGTTCCGTACATGGTCAGACAGTCTGCACAGACGGCAACACGTACCAATGTGCATACTACGGGACGTATGCCCTGAGTTGGGGCAAATGGTTCAGCGGTTGTTGAGTGTCTTTCTGGTAAAAATAAATATTGCTGGTAAAAATAAATAAATTCTCCGATCATTTCTGGTTTAAAATTATCAGCCAAGCTCCACTGCCTGGTGATGCGCACATGACTTGAGCCGTCCCATGTGACAGTCACGTGACTCTCGAGCTTGCCCGCCTGACATGCGTATAAAAGGAACCAGCGCAAACCTGCTTTTCTTCAAACGAAAAGTATCCATCTATGAATCCTCTTGCCGTTCTCCTCGCAGTCGCGACCACCGTCGCCGCCCTCGCTACCCCGCCTGTCGGTGACGCCGTGTCTGCCGGTTACCTCCTCCTGAACCCAACTACCGGTCCATCCAAGCTCAAGGCCCTCGCCGAGAACGCGGCCAACATCCCCGTGAACCGCATCTACTTGTCCTTTGTCGCGCCTACAATGGTGTACGTTCCTGGAAGCAACACGCTTCAATATTCGGACATTGGGTATTCGACTTCGGGCGATTACGGTTTCGCTGATGTGAAAAAGTATGTTGCGCAGCTCCAAGCTAGCGGGGTCGAGGTCTTTCTCTCCATGGGTGGCTGGAACTATAACTGTTACCCGTACCTGTACATGGTTTGTTGTTTTAACCATTTCTTTCGGACGGGTGTCTTCGCCCGTTAAAATTAACAACTTGCAACAACAGAAATACTCGATCGCATACTTCGGCAAAGGGCCAAACTACTTCAAAATCACTCAGTACGGTGGCGGTTCGGCTGCTGGCTGCAATGAATCCAACATGTGGTGCTACGTGTGCGAGCCGCAGTCCGAAAACACAACCATGAAAGACTTTGTCGTGTTCCCAGAACCGGACAATGCGACCACCTGGAAGGCTGTGCAGTCGACCATTGCTGCTGGTGCCAAAGGAGAAGCGATCAAGTGGCACCCAGAGATCGTTGGAGGAGCGAAGTTCACGGACCCCGTTGACAAGCAGACTGTCACGACGGTTCCAGGCAGCAACTACTTTGTGACAGTCAACAGAGACCCGTATACTGACTTTGTCTACTTGGCTAAAGATTTGGGTCTGGATGGTGTTGACTTGGATTACGAGGAAATGTGGCATGGTAAGCATTGTTTTTCTGTCTGTGGGGTTCTGTGTTTTTGACTTTCTGCTCTGTCAGCCGATACTTTCCGCACTGGATCCGGAACTGGGCCATTCAAGTTGGATCAGACAGTATACAAGTACACGGCAATTGCTCTTGACATGGTCAACGCCATCAAGGCCATTTACCCCGATTGCAAGCTTTCGACCGCGGCTGGTGCCGCCGGTGCCTGGTCAAACAACTGGTGGGGTGGCAACTTGAAAGGTCTTTGGTACTACTCAAACCTGTGGTACCCCGAAGTCACCAAGTTCATGTCAGCTGGAGCCAATGCCGGAGGAATCAACGTCATGACATACGACCTTTCCAGCAACAATGCTTTCTTTGAATGCCCTGATACCACCTCCAACTGCGAGCTTGGAGGCCAAGTTAAATTCTTCATGAACACTTTCGCGACTGCCGGAATCCCTGCCCGTGTCGGATACGAAATCGGACAACCTGCTTACCCAGACCCAAGCAATGACCCTACCCACCAGGCTCCCCTTACTCAGTCTGCTTTGACAGAGATTTTGAGTGGAGTGCCCAACACAGGAAGCGTCGGTGGATTCTTCTGGGAGTTGTACAAGCCCAAAAACAGTGCTCCAACTGGGCCCAGCGGCCAACCAAACAACATTGATGCCACCAGTGTCGCCCAGCAAATGTGTGCAAAAGTTTTGCCAAACGCAGCTCGTTGCAAGGGTGTCATTCCACCTGTTGACGGCAGTATCCCAGTTACTACCTCCAGTCAATCCCCTACCACATCCGCAGTTCCTGCCACAAACTCTGCTGTCCCAGCCACCAGTGCCATCAAGTCGAGCACGATATCGCCCACCATGGCCACGACTGCAGAACCGGCAACGACTGGATCCGGCGACCTTTCGGGAACCGCGTGCACTGTGTTTGGCGGAACTGCGTGTTCCAACAAGGCTCTGTACCAATGCGCGTACTACTCTGGAAACAACTTGACGTGGAGCAAGTGGAGCACCTGTTGATGGATTTCGCGAGCAGTGAGTATTTTTTGAGTAGCCGTTTTAAGTGAATGCGAAGTTGAGAGCAAGCAGAATTAAAGTATTAATATCTCTTGGCGTAAAATGAAATTTTCCCACAAATTGGATCTGAACTGAACAAGAAACACCCACCAAACACACACATCGATCTACACCTGCAACGATGCCGGGAGTCATAGAAGTGAGTGCCCGAACTGATCGTAGTCTTCTGCGTGCGTTACCGGGCTGATCGGCAACCAAACGCAGGTGATCATCATCATGGCCATCTACAACGCCATCAAGAAGCGGGGCAAGAAGGAAGCCGACAAAGCCCTGATCGAAGCAACCTTCCCGCAAGAACTCCAAACCCAAATCACACAAGACTACTCCCACGTCGTTTCCCTCTACGTCACCCACACGCACGCGCGTGCCCTCATCAAGGCCAAACAAGCGCAAACACTTCTCAAACCCAGATCTTCCACCTTGTTCCCGTCACGCTTCTTGCCCACGAAACTGAATCCATGGGCCGAAACCAACAACAACCGCAGCAGCAGCAGCAACAAAGACTCAGACACTGACACTGACCCGATCGACCAGGAACTCTCCCGCCCAGGCACACCGCAACCTACAGATCCAGCCAACCCTGTCACATTGATGGACGACTCTCCACCCACATCTCCAAGCCAACCCGTGAAACAGCGGCGCACCATCTTATCCCGGCTGTACACTGCTGGATCCAAATCAAACTTGAAGGAGGACGCATCTCCACAAGCGTCACCATCGCCACCGGTTCAATCTCCGTTGAAGGTGAATTTTGATAGTGGAAAAGCGACGGCTGAAGCGACTGCGGCGATTTTGCTTGTTTGGGCTGTGGTGGATGCGCTGAAGAAGGGGGCGAGAGCGCGTGCGTATCTTTTGGAGCAGGCCAAGAATGGGTTGAGTGATGCAAGTGGCGAGGAGTCTGCTGCCGTAGTTGAAACCGCAGCAACCGCGGAAGATAACGGCAGTGGTTCTTCAACACCTACTGTTCCATCCACCAATGAAGCCGAAGAAGAAGGGTCTGCATCAATAGGAGAAACTGAGCATGATCGGCAGCTGCAAATCCTGACTCAGTTGAAAACAGAAACGCTTGTTTCCATGTTGCGCATGATTCAAGCACTTTTGCAAGTGCTGGGGACACGTGTCGGCGCTGCTGGACCAGCGAGCACTGTTACGGCAGATCCTGGAAAAGACGATCAGGACACGGAATCAAGCAGCGATGGGTCTGACTCTGCAAAAGATGAAGTAGTCTTACCCTGCCACAACACAAGCAAGTACAGAAAAGACTTGCTCGAAACGTTGAAACTTGGGTGGGGTCCCGTTGGAATGATTTTAGAAGCGGGAACAGTAGAAGAAGCCGTGACAATGATGGAACGAACGCGTGCGATTCAAGATGATGCAGTGCACATTGATGATGACGGCGTGGAGAAGGTAGATACGTTACTGGATGAACTGTACCTTGTGGATTGTATTCTGGAGGTGCTTAAATCGCGGGAAGCTGTTGTGTACGAAGACTTTTTGTGGGTGGAGCAACCCATCGTGTGATGGGGGAAATACATTTGTTATCTGTATGTATGCTTTTGAGAAAGTCGCGGCTTTTTAACTTTTCTTGATGTATTTTATTTTCCCAACTTGGTTTGTTTTTATGATTTCTCATGCCTGTTTCCGTCCGAGAAAGTGTGCAATGGCCCACATGAGAAGCAGCGTGACGACCATACCACCAAACAAGACCCATCGATCCTGCGATGCCCGTTTTTCGATATATTTGATGACAGTAGAAGAGAGTCCCAGAGTATTTGCGATATCGTACATGCGGCGTTGCGTTGACTGAAGAGTGAAATTGGGTTACCCTCCAAAATAAAAAAAACTGGTAAGCAATTGGGAAAAATTCCTTACTTTCAGTAACTGTCTCTGCTCATACAGTTCGTTCAATGCGCCGCGTCCCATTTGAATAAATTCGTCCAATCGACCGTCCGAGGCTGTCAAGGATTCGTTCTCCTTCAACATCCCGTCCATCATGAGAATCGCAGAAGTATCCGACATGGACGGGCCTTCGCCGGACTGAAGAGAGAAAAGAAGATTCTACTTTGAACTGGAACAAAACGTTAAATTGAAATGTCGACATACATTTTTCGACCCCGCAGTTGCCCGCCGCCGTCCACCCGGTCCCGCATTATTTGCACCCATCAATTCGGATCGATCTCGCTCCGCCGTCTAATTCGATAAGGGAACAAATGTATCTGTTGAACATGGCACCCCCACGTGGAACATTTGAAACAACGCAACGCACCCTTTCACTTTGAATCTTTCGTAAATGGTCAAACAAATTCTTGAGCCGAGAGTAATCTTCCTGCATCTGATTTGCCCGTCTGCGCACACAAGCGTGTTTTTTTTTTAGATCCATTGGCGAGCTTTTGACGGCAAATTGACAAAACACATACGACAACGCCTTCTCCCGTTTAAGTGTTGTTATTTCGCGCTTTGCAATGTCCGACATGTCTTTTGCTGCGAGTCGCAGAGTGTCCAGATTCGAGTGTAGTTGTCCTATTTCGGGTGTGAGTTTGATATTGGGGAGTGGGCATCGATGGATGGGATAAACACCTGCGTTAGGGCACTCAACTGCGCCAGCGTCGACGAGTGCCTGCATTGCATCGATGTCTGCTTGTAGCGCTGCGAGCACTTTGCAGGCGTTGTTGAAGATGAGGTTGCCTGACATATTTATAGATTTGTCGTTATTAATAAATGTAAATCGGTAAAATATATTTTTGTCTTTCAGAAGTTAAAAAAGAAAACAAACCGGGAAATGAGCAAACGCTTCTTCTCCAGCACGAGCGCTGCACAAGCAATCAAGCCAAATGTGGCTCGCGCGCATGGGCCCACCCGTCCAAGAGTGTACGCAAAGATGCAGAACGCTCTCGCCAAGGGCGTGCCCAGCAGCTTACCCCTCGATGGCCAGCTGGCCATGCAACAGGCGATGGAGAAGGCTGTCGAGAGGAAGGAGGCCTTGGAAAAGTAATGCTTGCTGTTTCCAGTTTTGATTTTGAGGTGTTCATTTGCTCACTTTCTTCAAACTCTTGCTAGATTCGCTGTGGCCCACGACAGACAGCTTGGTGTCGGTCTTACTCGTGCCTTTGATGCAGCAGAAACGCTGCGCAGAGAGGGTGTTGATCCCCTTTCTGACACGCCAAGGCTTAAACATCCCCATGACCGCTTCCTGCAACGATTAAAGAACGATGGTGGAGACAAGGTGACTCAGATCGATAATTTTAAAGGATGGACAGACACTAATGCGCATTTCGCGGGATTAAGATCATTACTACTCGTTCGAATGTACTCCACACAATGTACTCTCGATTTGTCCCCCTGCTCAACGATATTCGAGGCCTGCCTCTGCAGGACGCGCTCTTGACCCTGGCATGGCACCGTAAACGTATCACTTCGAAAGTATCAAAGCCACTCGAAAATGCCCTCGTCAAAGCGAAACTGGAAGGCAACTTTGATTTGGAAAAGACGTATGTTGGTGAGGATGGCTTTCCTTTTGAAATAGGAACAAGAAAGAAAAGGGGAAACTAAGTTTGTTTCAATTGATTATCAGCCGATGCGTTCATCAAACCGAATGGCGCTGTTTTGTCGACACAGTTTCGCAAACGATTCTTGAAAGGACGTGGTCGCTACGGATCCACGCAGCATGCAATCACGGCCATGCTCGAACTTACCCTGCAGGAACGCGAGAAGCCGTTTGCGCGAAAGATTGCTGACCCGCTCGAGTGGGTGCGCGCACGGCTGAGGGCACGTGTTGGTGACATGAAGAAGGGAGATGCATCGCTTAAAGTGCAAGACGTGTTTGAGCGTGTCAGCAGCAAAAAGGTTGTGAAGGAAGTCTTTTGCTGATCAGCAACCCCCCCCCAAAAACACAAAATCCAAAGAAAAGTGAAATAAAAAACTAAAAATGCTCTTCACTCGCATGGCTACGACCCTCCGCAGCGGAGTCCGCTTCGCCTCTACTCGCACTGCTGGTGCAGCTGCACGTGCCGCACCCATCGGTGTCATGGCCGGTGTTGCTGGACTCGCTGCCGTCTCGTACGGCGTCGTTAGCTCTGTGTCCAGTTGAGCCAACTTGATACACTCTTCATATCCACACACCGCCATACTCATCTCATCTCGCACTCAGACCCTATTCATAATGATTCAAAGAAGCCAACCCCTGAGGCTCCGCTCAAGACAGCTGCCGGAGTCAAGGGCGGTGTTGAACGCACGTTTATTGCAGTTTCGTTTGCCTTGACTTGAAAGAAGACGCGCTCTTCTTGAGTCGTTAGTGAATAACTGGCATTTGCTGCAATATAGATCAAACCAGACGGTGTCCAACGTGGAATGATTTCCGAAGTCATTCACCGCTTCGAACGCAAAGGATACAAGCTCGTCGCCATCAAGGCGATTGTCCCACCAAAGGTGAAAAAAGAAATCTTTACAAGTTTATTCACGTCCTTTGAACTGAACGAGTCTTTCAAAACAAACTCAATCAGGCTCTCGCCGAAGAACACTACGGCGACCTCAAAGCCCGCCCCTTCTACCCAGGCCTCGTGTCGTACATGACCTCCGGCAAGGCTCCCGTCATTGCCATGGTCTGGGAAGGTGTCGATGTGATTCGTCAAGGCCGCCGTATCATCGGCGCCACAAACCCGCTTGACGCTGAGCCAGGAAGCATCCGCGGAGACTACACCATCAGTGTCGGAAGAAACGCGATTCACGGATCAGACAGTTTTGAGAGTGCCACGATTGAGATTGGGCTTTGGTTCAAGGTGTGTTGGTTTTTGCATACTTTTTTTTTTGTTGCTCAAACATTGTTCCGTTTTTTATGCCAGCCTGAGGAGGTGTACAACTGGCAGTTTGCGCACGCCGAGTGGATCGAGAGCAAGAACTGAAAAACACGGATTTAGCTTTTTTTGGGAACGAAATAAAAACAGAAATAGTTTTTGTCGTGTTTTTCAGTCTGCGGTTTCGTTTGCTTGATCTTCATTCGCGGCTTCAGCGATCGACGGTGTCTGCGTTACCTTCGCAACGCAGTCAAGATGCATTCCCAGCACCTGTTAGGGCAGTGAATACGGGGAAAAATTTCCTCGCCAAAAAACGGGAAATAAAATCGCCGAAAATACACCACCACACAGATGTGCCATCTGCTCAGTATCCGCAATACTAGCAAACAAACAGACTACGCCCCACTGCTCCTCATGTCCATACCCTATGCCTATCCCCTGACCCGCTCTCACATGGGCATCTCGCAAACACCCGCTACCATGTCCATTTTAGTGGGTCCTTCTGACGGCACCACAAATAATCAGCGATAGATACGCAGTTAAGTACTCGCTGACTCCAACATGCCCTAAGTCTAAGTGGTTAATGTACTCGCTCAATGTCCAGTATTTTGTTTTTTGAAGGAGAAAAGTTAAAAAAAAAAAAAATGCCCAAACAAGTGCGACGCAAGCAACAATCGAAAGCCCGAGAACCAAGCAGCGAGTCTGAGTGTCCATCCGAATCCGAGCCATCCCGACTGTCCGTACAGCAGCAGAGATTAGCCAAGACATCACGGGCGAGGAAACCAAGCGAGACAAGGACCGTCACAAAGAAACGCAGTGCGGCAGCAAAGAAGCCTGCTGCAAACAAGAGACAGGAAGCGAGCGATTCGGATATGGGTGACCAAGCATCGGATGAGGACAACGATGGTGACGACCGGACAGAGGAGCGAGTTCAACGAAAAAGTGACACATCCTCCAAAGCGCGTGCTGAAAGTAATGGCGGTGACGAGGGCGAGAATTACAGAGTTCAGTTGGAGAAAAAGATAGCCTTGGTGAGTGGGCTTTAAGTGTGAACAACTTTGTAAAATCTTGGCTTTATTTCTTTGCAACAGGCACGTCAGTTTCTCGACTCGTTCGCGAATGACAGGTCGGGTTTAGATACGCTGGAATGAATTGGTCATGCACTCAACCTTTATTTGTGCTGCAGACACGCCGAGGTTGAAGCGCTCAGCAAATCGAGCGAGGTGTTTGTCAGGACCCAAAGTATGTGCTCCTCTACTCCTCCCGTCCAGTTTCTCAACTCATACTCCCGCTCGTTCCTCAGAGAAATCCATCTCCAAGCTGCGCCAGACGCAAGATGAAACATTTACTACTGTCACAACCCGCGTGCGTGAATTTCAAAAAACGGCAGAGTCAAAACGAGTGCGGTTCCTTGATATGTACGCTCAAATCGAGGATCAGAGTTTCGTGCACCTATTATTTTTTTTCTTAAGCATTTTTTTTTCTCGCCAACACGTCTGCCAAAGTGTCAGGATACAAGATCCAATCTGAAAACGCGATTCAAGAAATGCAGGCACACACTGCTTCTGTGTACAAGGAGTCTCAAAGTTTGATCAAGAAGGATCTGGGATCTGGGTCCAAGATCAAGAATGCGATGGAGGCGCTGCTTTGTGTTTGACTTTGATGTTGTGATGCAGTGTATGCACCGTTGGAATTTGCTTTAATTTTCCTGTGCTTGTGTCTGCATCAATATTATTGAATGATTTCGCTTGGCCAAGTCAAATGCAAAATGGGAATTGTCACATTTTTAGGACTCGCAAACCCGTACACACGCACACTCCCACACGCACACGGCTCCACATACGCACACACATCTAACACAGCGCATCATCAAGCACACATCAAACAAACTTCTAAATGGCCAAAAAAGGAAAGAAAGAAAAGGGCGTCAAAACCGAGGCTCAGCTTCTCAAAGAAGAGGAAGCGCGTCGCAAACTTTTGGAGGAAATGAAGGCAAAAGCCAAGGTAGCTTTTTGTTTTGAAAAACATGCGTTTTATTGGTGTAGCTGAATGTTGGGGTGCTGCAGGAGAAGCAGCTAAACGAGGAAAAGAACTCGAAACTCAACAACCTCAAAATTCAAGCAAGATGGCGCGAGATTATGAAGACAGGTCGCCCTTCTTATTCATCCTCCCATCAACCGCGTCTAGAATACTCACCCTTATCTTTGCCAATCATCACTCATTATAGTCAAGGTCAAGGAACTCAAAGATCAGGTCGAAGCGCTGCACCAAATCCACGAACGCCACATGGATCGCAAACAAGCCGCAACAGCGCTTCTCGAACGGGATCTCCAGGAAGCCGAGGAGCAGTTCTCGACCGCGTTGCAGTCGCATTGTATCAATACGGACACGCTGATTGATCTTCAACTGGGACGGTTAAACACGCTGCAAACACAGTTTCGCAACGAGTTGGGATTGTTGGAAGCGGAGTTTCATACGGAGCGGTGATATGTTTTTATTTGAAAAATGAAGGGATACCCGTTCTGATGCTCTCGTTACAGCGCGAAACTGCAAACACAGAGCGCGCTCGAAAAAACGGAAATCCTCGGAATCATTGCTCGAATGGAGCTGGAATTCCAGGAAACCGAAGCCGATGCAAAACACGAATATTCTTCACAAAAAGATGACATCAAAAACAAGGTACCTTCGAAAATAGACCTCCGTTACAAACAGGAGTTTTAATTTTGCCACTCGATCGTATCCCAGAACTTGGAAGAAAAACACGCACTTCGAATCCAACTCGAAGGCACCGTCGAAGATTTATGGCGCCAGTTCCAAGCCGCGTTGAACCAGTACAACTCGAGTACAGAAGAGCGGAAACGCCAGTTTGAAGATTTGAAGCAAAAGGACCAGAAAAATGCAAAAGAGATTGAGCAGCAAATGAAGAAGCTTGTCAAGTTGCAGGTGTGCATTTAATTGCTTGAGAAAGAAGCCTCCGTCTCACTGTTCTCAACCCCCAGGAAACCATTGCACATTTTAAAGCAAAACTATCCAACAACGCCAAAGAATACGAAGAACGCAACAAAACTCTGCGCGAGGAGAAGGAAGCCATACAAGCCCATTTTCAGGCACTCAAACGTCGAATGAACACGTTCCGCAAAAATGAACATTCCCGATTAACAGACTTGACGCTGCTGTCTTCGAAGGTGTTGAAGGAGTTGCAGGTGAAGGTGGACAAGGCCGAGATGATTATCAAGTTGGCGGAAATGAATAGGAAACTGGAGACGGAGAAGGAGAAAGTTGTTCCATTTTATGCGTCCTCGTTGCCCGAGGAGGAATTGAATGCGGCCCAGGTGAAACAGTCACGCGACAAGGTTTCCAAATCGTGAAAAAACTGATGCCATTTCTTCGGTTCAATTTCAACAGATGGATCCCGAGCTTGAAGGAATCCTCCCCAAAGAATTTCCAGCCATGGAACAATTCAACAAACGCTTCAATAAGATCGGTCTTGATGTTCTCGCGCTAAAGAAGCAAAAAGAAGGGTTACAAGAGGAAAATTCGAATCTGCGATCCATCTTGCGGCAATACTTGGACGGCATCAGTTTGAACGAAGATGTCTTGAACCAACTGAATCCATTGGTTGTTGTGAATGGTGCGTTTTCTTACGTATTTTGCTGGATTTCCAATTTATAATCGTCAACTCCAGGTCGAACAAACATTCCGTTAAAAATGGATGGCGCGCCGCGGAATATCACCTATGTGGAGGTGTCGCATCAGCATCCATCTGAAAGAGCGCTGTGAAACCAAAAATAAAAACCTGCATCCCTTTTTTTGGGTTGTTCGCGATGATGGCGATGAGCCATGCAGATAATTCGATCGTGCCGTCGCCGCTTTCTCCTACCAGTGGCGCGGTTCAATACGTTGATGATCAATGCAGCTTTCAGATCTCCTGTTCAAACAAAACAAAAAATTGAAATGCAATCAGTCACGACAGACATGCAAGAACAGGACGTGGGATGACGCTGAAGCAACCCATTGGCGAGTATGAGGTTCGTGGCTGAAATCCATTCAGCCGCATAAATGGCGGCGCACTTTCCTGGAAGGATTTGAGGTATTTGAGTTGAGCTGACAAATGGGACGTAAACTGACTGAACCCAAAAAAACAGGATACCGCCGCGTTACAAGACTATATAAACGATCCTTTGGTTTGCGTGCGAAGATTCGACTGACGGAACAATATCATGCTGGTGGAAAATGGATCTCCCTGAACTTGCGCAACGAACGAAAGCTGATGAGACAGCAGAAACGAAATAAACGGCCTCAGTCAATGCAGCTGACACCACATCAATTGGTTCATGCATACTGAGATTGGAATGGGCATCCTACATCAGCATGTATCGAATTATATGTTATCCCGCACCCTTGTTGACTCGCTCAATTGAATCTGAGGACACGCCGAAATGATTATCTTCAGGAACTAAGCTGTAATGGTGCGTAGCAGTGATTGGTCCTGTATCGTCTGAACCTCAGCATAGAACTCTCAACAGCAACGGACGAAGATGGCCATGCCGAACTCCTCGACGCCACCGCCCGCCAATATTCATCATCTTGTCCATGTTGATGTCCGGCTAGACCAAGCAGTCCCCACTGCGTACAAAACCGTCGATAGTCCTGTCGCTACACTCACAAACTCACTGCAACATGTTCTACTTGCAGCTAAGAGCACATGGCGCATTCCGGCCCTCCCCGGCCCGCCTGCAATCAATACTTTGACAGTCCCAACAATGGGATTTTGGTGTGGGGGAGAGGGGGGAATGGCCAAGGATGTGTGACGGTTTCTTTTGTACAGGAAGTTTATTACTTTTAGTTGTTCCTTCGTTACGTTACATGGTTGTTTGGTTGATAATTTGTCGCTGCCGTTGTTGTCGGTTTTGCTCTCATAAATCAAACTACTGAAGCATATACCACAGGCAAATCAACAGTGAGAATAGAATTTCAGATCGAATTGCGCCCGACTTTTGCCCATCCGACTGCCCCGCTTTGGTCGTTTTTAGTGCACTGGTTGGAGCCTCGGCCAGATATGATCCAGCTGTTGATGGAATAAACACGGATGGCGACTTTGAAACGGCGGCACTGGACAGAGCCAAGGAAGTTGCTGAAAGAGAGGTAGTGGAGGTCGTGGCTCTTACCGTGGAAGCAGAGGCCGATGAAGCGCCTGTAATTTCAACGATGCTCAAGTTTGCAGCTTGACACGTTCCTTTCGAACTGCCATCGCTTGCAGTTGTGCACGTCAAGTTTCCTCCACACACTAGGGCATCTTCGTCGACAGGTTTGTCATCGCAAGGGTCTCCAATCCGATCAGACACGCGTACACACATAGTGCCGTCGCCAAGGTCGATGCATGAAAGCGGGAGTACACAGACAGCGTTGAACTGAGGCCCACACGGTTTGCCGAATGTGGAGGTAGGCAGGCATACGCCATCGACTAAAGAAGCGTTGGTGGCTTCGATGCAAGCAAAGCCTGGCTCACACGAGGAGGAAGCCTGGTCCAGGCTACAGGAAGTAAAGTTGGATTCACTTGACTGGGCCAGGACTGCTGCGGACAGCCATGCGAGGATTATCATTCTTGCTCCTTTTGGCTGATAAAACGTGATGCAACAGTGTATTTATAGACGTGTTGAAGTCGGTGTGAAGTGCTTGAAAATATACTAACTTGACCAAAAACATGACCACTCGGTTCACACACTCCGTCCGCAGCTATGCCCTGGATACACTCGAGCAAATACAATCACACACTGGCAACGGTGACAGTGAACTCGCTCGTGCACTATTCCCGTCAAACCTGTCGACTGCAGCGAAACGCGTTGCATCCACCCTGAATCTGAACTGGAATCCAAGCGAGGTTTCCTTTGCAAGGCTCGCGCAACTGGTTTCCGTGCTGCCGGTACTGGGTGGCGCCGACGCCGACTATTTTATGCTTGTGTTTGGGCTGAGACTTGTGAAGGCGGACCCGCTGGACAGGGTGTTTGCCATCGAAGAACGTTTGTCTCTGATGCAGAGAGTGGCCTATGTGGTGTGGTACGGGTTGTCGGGTGACAGACTGCTCGATCGTGTCGCCAGTTGGCTCAGGACTTCACTCGAAAACGAGGAGAGTTTCTCGGACGACGAATTCTTGGACCCGTATCCAGTGAGCGCATATTTCATCCAAACTAAGTAGAGATCGTTTTCTGATCGTGCGTGTCTTGGGTTTTGCGCAGGAAACATCTGCCGTCAGGGATACGGCAACATGGAAAACGAAGGCCCGTTCCTGCATCCAAGCAATCGAAAACATTGCCGCAATCGCATCGCTCATTAACTTTATCGCATTTCTGACGGGAGGCAAGTTGAGTGTGAACACTGTTTTCTCGCCCAACCAACATGCTTGAAACTCATGGGCCTGCTCCCTACTCGACATGCACAAACAATACGGAAACAGATATAGAACCCTGTTTGAACGAATTCTCAGGATAAGGGTTGTTCCACGCTCGCGGTCTTCCCCAATGTCCAATGCAAACTTTGAATACATGAATCGCGAACTCGTCTGGCGATCCTTAACAGTTAAAAAGAAAACCCCCTGCATTGTATGCCTTCCTTTCCTTGCTCAATAGGATTAATGTTGTCAGGATTTTATGTCTTACATGATCCCACTTGTGAATCTGGTTCGAATACGCCGAAAAATGATGGTTGCCGGGACTGCATTCAGGCGTTCGATCCTCAAGCGAATTCAAGAACCCAAAAATTCATCCTCGAAAACAGCAAACTCGGCCATCGAAACGACTTCAGAAACGAACCCACCAAACGCAACAGAAGATAACGACTTGGAAACTGCTCTGCTTCTCAAAATGGAGCAAATTGAGGAACCTGAAAACGCGTGTTTGTTGTGTGTGGATGCAGGGCGGTGGGAGGATGTGAAACGGGTGGGCGGAACATCGAGGATTGTTGCGCGGAGTAATGCATGCATATGCTACTTGTACTGCTATTACTGCCTCAAAGCAGCTGTGATGGAGGATGATGAATACGCATGCGGAGTTTGCGGGGTGCGGGTGGAAAAGGTTGTCCTGTGCTGAATGATCCAGTTAGTACAAGAATACCCGTTGCGCAAATTTTGAATATATGCGGATGCCCTTTTTTTTGGTTTATTTCACATTCTTCAAACAAAGTAGTCTGGCTTTTTGATGTTGATTCCATGCTCGGCAAGGGCCCCGCCCAAGTCATCAATTGTCATGACAGTTTTCTGCGGGACCAGAACTGGGTTAGAGGCGCAAAGAAGAGCGTCAAGATCCACGCACCTTGATGGCTCCCTTTTTATCCTTCGATAAAGCTTGCTGCCGAATTTTGCAGTAATGAAACGCGTCCTGGGAGAGATCGGCCATAAACTTTTGGGTAGCAAGGGCCAACAAACGTTTGCTGCGATGGAATAGAGGGCATCAGAGCGACACCTTTTTTAAAAGCGTGAATGGATTTACGCACACACGAATATCGTCGCATTCGAAGCCGGCTTTGACTAAGTAATAGTCTGTCACAGCATCTGGAATCTGAGTTGTTCGATTTGCATTTGTTATTCGTTTCGAGTTCAGCAATGGGAGCGTACCAAAGGAGTCGTGTCTTCCATCAGCGCGAGCAGGTCCAGCAGAGCCTGATGAGAAGCAAGAGTCAGTCCAGCCATTCGCACCCCATCACACCCAACATAAATCCTTCGCCAACCTTTTCCCTCTTTTCGTCATCCTTTTCAGTGCGAGTCTTTTTCCGCATTTTGTCATCATCTTCCTCCTCTGCATCATCGTCGTCTTCGTCATTTGCGTTTTCGTTGTCGCTGTCTTCGTTGCTTTCGACTTCGTTTTCGTCGTTGTCGTCGTTGTTGTTCATGTCCTGGTTCAGAGTGGTTGATTGAACGCAAGTCAGTTGATCGATACCTAAGGCAGCAGTCATCTGACTCATAAACACACACACGCACATCGTTCTCATCCTCCATTTCTTCGTCCTCTTCATCGGCTTCGTCATTGTCGGAGACAGGCTGGCGCGCCTTTGGTGGTCGACCTCTGCGCTTCATTTATGACCTTCTGTTTTTATGATAAATATTTCGTGAACTCACTTTATTAAAATCACCTTGCAGGGCATCAAGAGTTACAAACTTTGCCAGAAAGACTCTTGCGCAGGAAGTCTCTTTGCGTGACAGATATGAATGTGCTTTGAATGGAATTCCAGGCTGTTGTGGGACCAACAAATAAACAGACTTGAAAATGTTTGGCCCAATCAATCCCCAGTCTCCCAAGCAGTCCTCACACACAACGGCAATAACTGCAACGGTTTAGCAATGCTTCTTGAGGAAGGTTAAGGATAGCCTGAAGGATCCAGCGCTTCCCCTAGCTCAATCCTTCCGCAGGTCATCCCGCCAGAACATCCTGCAACAGCTCGCCCTCCCAGCAAAGTCAACTCCGGCGGCACCTCTGTATCAACTGCATCGACGCAACAGTGATATACCGCAGACTCAACTTGCACGCACATTCGAAGCGGACTTGGTCTGATGAATCATCAAACGGGCAACGCAAAAACTGGCACTCGAAGTCAACGACAATCACGAATTAAACTGAAGTCCTCAACTGCAGCAATTTCGTATCTACATCACGCAACTCTGAAGGAGGACATTGCGAAGTTTTGCGGAGGCAGCGGCTTTAAGCCTCTTCAAAATTCGACCGTGTGGCCTACGAAAAACACACAAATTGAAGTGAAAACGTTCGAACCAGCCGGGGCCAGTGCCCCACTGAATATGAGTCCGACATTGACGTGCGAGGCTGCCAAATCAGGACACTGCGGGAATGGACGTCCATCCAGCAATATGCCATCGTGCCATTAAAGCCAACTCTGGCAGTACGTACGTATCAACTACACCATGTAATATCGACATCCCATCGAATCGAGACAGATTTGAAGCGGACTTGGGACCATTGAGACGTCAAAACGCGCAATGGCAAAACTGGCACTCCAAGTCAACGATAATCCCGAAACAACTTAAATGACTCAATACTCGTTATTTCTATTCCACCGAGCAACTTTGAAGGAGAATGGTGGGAAGTTTTTGGAGGCCCCGCTTTGGCCCTTCAAAAATTCGTTCGTGTGGCTGGCGAAAAAAAACACTGATTGAACCGGAGGTGTCCGAGACAGCCAAAGCCAGGTGCTCGCATTGAATACTGCTCAATTCGTGACATATGAGGTTGACACTGCGGGAACCGAATTAGGACAAATACAATTACCGAGGGTCCATCCAACCACCTGCTGAGACAAAAAATGCATAGAAATTGGTCGTCCGAAGCGACGTCTCTCGCTGACGGAGACTGAGGGCGTCCCGCATTTCCCGTCCAACGTTGATATTTTAACGGAGGATTTAAACCTCTGAACTTGCAAAGGTACCCTGCTTTTATTCAAGAAACATTGACTATGCTCCTGTTTGCTCTGATTGTAGGCGTCATCGCCGCATCCGGATGTGCCTTCAAGGTGAGACCTATCCCTTCCCACCCTCCATTCCATTCTATTCATGCCTCCCTTCCAGCTGCAATGTCGAATTGGAACACACCTCTCCAAAAATGTCATGCTCTCACTGGAACCTCTGCTTAGTTGTCAGCTTTCTGAAAGCTATGGAAGCCTGCAGCTGAGGTCTTTGTTGCCACGGGACTGGACTTACCTCACATCTTTGTTTTGCTCGTTCACACCTTTGCGTGGCATCCACTCCTTCCCCACGTGTGCCCTCCTGCTCACATCTTGTTGCATGCATTTGCGCATTTTGCAAAGTCATCATTATTCTTTTGTTTGTTGTTGTGCCAGTATTGGACAGAACTCAAGCCGTGAAGCCAACCTCAGCCACGCCTGTCACAGTGACAGAAGCCGCTGGAGCCATGGATCTCATTAGACCCGCTATGGTGGCTAATATTGCATCACCACTCGCCACGCTGTCATCGCCAAGGTTGTCCAGTGAACCCACCACCATCCCAAGTTCAGTTGATGTGAACCAAGCCGTCGAAGGTCTCATTAGCCTCAATTCAGTGGCCCACACTCCATCTCCAGTCACTCCGCTGCCAGCCCCAGTTCTGAACATATCACCAACCATCACACGTCGTTCCTCTACTTGTTGCGGCATTATTGCAAGCACGGTTGCCTTGACACCGCCGGATAAGGACGAGGAGGATTTTTTCGCCACCTGTCAAAGATCCTCACTCAAACAGTCGGCACCAGAACAGCTGTGTCTGAAAGTGAAAGAGTTGACACTGGAGCGGCAACAGGCAAAGATGGCACAGGTAATATATTTATTTTTTTAAATGTTCGTGTTTTTGTTTGTAATGACACTGCTTTTTGTTTAGAGCGCGAAGGATCGGAAAGAACTCCTCAAGTACATGGCATTCACGCGAAGCAAGCTGGTTGTGCGGACGATCCCGCCAAAGCCGCGGCACTTCAGCCGACCGGTTACGTGCATGACTTCAAGATCCCTGACCTGCTACCGCATGTGAAGGAGGCCCTCAATGACGAATCTTTTTTGGAACGCTGATACTTGTATATTTCTTTCGTGTATTTATGCCATGTTTAATAAATTCTGTTTCGTTTTGAATTGGATTTAAATTCTGTGTCGTTCAGCGGAGAGTTTCTGATGCGGCGATGACAGTTGCGTTTGAGTCAACCAAAAAGACAATGTTGTGGAGAACCTGGGCATTGATCCCAGTGCCTCTCGCATGCTAAGCGAGCGCTCTACCATTTGAGCTAGATCCCCGTGATTCTTGTCACGTAATCTACACATTGCGTCACGCACGTCCAGAAGCTTCGCCACGCCAATCAAAATTCCCACAGACACAAAATTTACTCACAGCAATTCCAACACTCTAACACTCCCCAGACACGATCGCGTCTTCGTTATTACTTTTTCTATCATTTCAAGTGCCACTGTTGTCTTCCTTACATTTGCCACAAAGGCTATTTAAGAAGGCCTTTCTTGATTCAATAAAAAAAAGTCTCTCAATAATCTCTTAACTCTCTCAACTCCTCTCAAGTCCTCTCCCAGTCTTGAAGCTGCAATCGAGCTCCTGACTACTTCCGTAACAATTCTTCTACTTTTTAACGCTTCTATGAAGCTATGTAGTTTGATATCTCGTCAAATGGTCTCGAACATATATTTTCTCTGCCTCTGATTTTCAAACAGTTTTGAAAGCAAAACTTACACACAGATGCAGGGATACACATCAATCAAGGGCCAACTTGATTCCAGTTTGAATGTCCACGGTTCTTTTCACATTTCTTTTTTTTATTCTTTTAAAATTTTACCAATGACTGATCAAGGCGAGCTCAGATCCCTTGTGATCCATCTCGCAGAGAGCCGCAGCAGCGACAAGGCGGCGGAGCAGCGTCTTGAACAATTGGGTGCAACCGCCCCCGCGCACTATGCACAGCTTCTGGTAGGGTTCTTTTTGTCGCGGCGCTGACTGACTCATCTGCTCCCAATGGGCACACTTCACGGCATTGACAACCGATTCAACGTATCATTTCCTCTCTTATCCAATGCGGCCAAATAGTCTCTCTCGGCCGATGCTTCAGTCCCGCACTCGGCGCGTCTTCTCGCGGCACTGTATCTCAAGAACGGCATTGACAGGCACTGGCGAAAGACATCAAAAAGGTGGGGATTCTTTTTTGGGCATGCGTTGCGTTTGCGTTTCGTTGAGCTCAAACCCCTTCTCAACGTGAAAAAAACAAAACAGCACGCTGCATGCAGACGTCAAAGCGTCCATTCGATCACAACTTCTTTCACTTGTTTGTGAGGAATCGCCAAAAGTGACTTATTTTGTTTTTAGTTTCCCGATTGTTGTGCTGATGGTTTCTTCTTGCTGCATCAGCTGTCAAGAGTTTACGCCGAAGCAACCGCCAAAATCGCACAAATCGATTATCCGCTTGACTGGTATACTCGAATTTTTCCTGTCCCTCTGAGAAACGCCACAATAATTTTCAAATCGAACAAGGCCCGGTGTCGTTCCAAGTCTTTTGGGAACTCTGGAGTCTGCGCTCAGTTCATCTGCCACCTCTTCTCTGTCGGAATTATCGCGACTTCACTCTGCCCAGCAGCATTGCCTATACACGCTTCACAGAGTTGTGAAGGCGATGTACTCTGTCAAAACCATGCGTGTGAAACATGTCTTATACCAGGTTTGTTTGCCGCGCGCGTAAATACTACAAATTTAAACAAGGATCTTGTTCAGATGGCGCCTCAATTATTTCAACACATGTCTTCCATATTCTCTTCTCGCATCCATTCGTTCCTCGCCAGTTTCCCATCTCCAGCAACTCCCACATCCGTTGCATCCATCTCAGACGCCGCCCTTATCGAAAGCCTGGATGGATCGATCCAATTGGCTCGGTTGGCGCTTAAAATATTACGGCGTCTGATCGTCAATGGCTTCCCTGAGCGCGACGATTATGTTCGAATTGATCCAACTTCTGCGAAAGGTGGAAATGGGGCGGTCGTTGCGGCTCCCGAGTTTTACAAGCCGTTCGAAAAAGTGCAAGCTTGTGCGGTTCGTGTGTTTTTTGGGGGGGCGTGGAATTATCGATTGTTTTTTGGATGGCAAATCCTGACGCGCTTTTTTGATATTCAGGATCTTTCTGCTTCATTGACGGAATGTCTTCAAAAGATGCTCGAAATTCGTGAGTGCAGCATTCAAATTCAATTCACGCGCACAAGTTAAACCATAGTTCGATTTGACTCAGGATCCGCATCCGCCGCAAACTCTTTGGTCGATCGCATTTTTAAGGCCACAACAAAAATTGCGCTCACGATTGGAAAAATTTACACGGACCTTATCACATCCCGCGCGGTGAATTTTATCGTTTCTCCAGGCAGCTTTGACGTTGTTCGATTTTATTGGAGTTTGGTTGCAAACGGAAGCAGCGAAGGTGTGCCCAACATTCGCGGAGATTCGGATGAGTTTGTCGAGCGAGTGTTGCTGCAAGGGTTGCGGATTATTCGGGGAGTTGTCAAGAATCCGCAATTCACCATTCTTCCACGTAAGCAGCTGTCGTTTTCAACTCGTGCGGAACGGTCCTTTAATCGAATCGAAAAATATTGAGCAGCGGATCGCCATCCACGAACAGAAGAAGTGGCGCATCTGATTTCGACGCAGCTCATGACTCCCGATTTCGTCAGAACTGTTGCCCAAACTTTGATGACGAAGTACTTGATTTACAATTCAGAAGAGCTCGAAAAATGGACGGAATCACCCGAAGAATTTGTTGCCGATGAGGAGGCAGATCAATGGGAATTCAGCTTGCGGGTATTATAAATAATTCAAATGCGAATGACTTTTGTCTGAAATCTCCGTCCATCGACTCTCCAGTTGTGCTCTCAGAAACTGCTGATGGATCTGGTCAACAAAAACCGCGACGTTCTTGCGCCAATGCTGTTATCTATGCTTCAAGAAGTAGCTGGTTCGCGCTCATGAAAGAACAAGTAACCTTATAAACCCGTTTTAAATGACTGCTTTCTTCAGAGGTCGGCCCTACTTCCGATACCAACGCCATTCGATTGAAAGACGCGGTGTACTCATCAGTCGCGTTCTGCTCATGTTAGTTCTGTCGAAATGTTAACGAAAGGCGCATGATTGATAACCACTCTGATCTGTCTAGACGACTTGTACGACTACGTTGAATTTGACAACTGGTTTGAAACCCGCCTCCTCCCAGAGAGCACCGCGCAGCTTCCTCCCAATTCAAACCCTCTCTGGAAAGTGATTCGACGCAGTGTAACACTTCTTGTCTCTCACTGGATTGCCGTCAAATCCGCGCCTACCATGCGGCCTCTGTTTTACCGCCTTTTGATCCATCTCGCATCGCCATCCAACGAGCCCGATATGGTTGTTCGATTGAGCGCAGTGTCCGTTCTAAGAGTTGTTCTCTCAGAAGGCTTACTCACCGATGCCACCGTGTTTGAACCATTTGTCCAAAACTGTGTTTTGGTACTTGTCCAGATTGTCGGAGAAGCTGAGGAATTTGACACCAAAGTGTCGGGATTGACAACACTCAAGGAAGTGATTTACATGATGGGAACCAAAATTGCGCCGTTTGTGCAAACGATTACGGAACAGCTTCCTGCGCTGTGGGAGTCTTCGTTTGATCAGATCATGTTTAGGACGGCAATTTTGTTGGTCCTGTCGACGCTTGTCAGGGTAAGGATCGGTGGAGTTGGTTTTATCGAGTTCTGAATATCTCGTCATGTTTCAGGCACTGCAAGAGCAGTCAATCATGCTTCACCAACTTGTTCTCCCCGCCATTCAAAACACATTGATGGGAAGCGATCCGTCACAGCAGCAACACTTTTTAGAAGACTCTATTGATTTATGGGTCGCCACGTTGCAAAACACGCCATCGCTGACTCCAGAACTGGTTTCCTTGTACGCATGTCTGGGCGATTTGATTGAATTGGGATCGTCAGAAAACCTCAAAGTTGTTTTGCGGTTGTTGGAGGCTTATTTTGTTTTGGATGCGGGATCATTTTCGCAGGTAATTTGGTGCAATTCACACGGTTGAGGTGCAATGAAACGCTTACATTTGCAATTTTTTCAGCACCCTGGAACGCTTGTTCTCTTTTCAAAGCTCTCTGCATATCTCGTGGACCTTAAAATGGAAGCAACCAAGCACATTGCACGGACACTCATGATTGTTGTTCGCAGCAGCTTGCAGTCCAACCACGTGGCCCCAATCCAACGGCAATTTATCGAATCGAAACTTCTCTCAACTCTAGTAACAGAGATTCTTCAGAGCAGCGCGAAAGGCATTGTGGACCACGTTGTCGCAGATTTCACCACGATTGTGAGTCTGTTTGTGGTGTGGGATGTCGCGTTTGTTGTCAACTTTTTGCAAGAGTTTGGCGTTGTGGTTGCTGGGAAGGGGGCGAGTGTTTTGCCAGAGTGTTTGGATGTTTGGAATCGGGTAATGTTTCTGCGTTTATTTTTAATTTTTTAGCTCGATGCTAACTCTGATGTTTAGGTGTATGATGCAATGACGTACCCGAAGCAGCGGAAATCGTTGGGTATGGCTCTTGCAACGCTTGTTGGGACTGCAAATCCAGACGTGATGGGACGAATTCAGGCGATTTTCGGCAGCTTGGCTGGAGTCTTGTCAGAAGTACATGGAATGAACTCTGAAGAGTGAGTCCCCATTCTTGCTCTGATCGAGCATGTTCAAAATTTATTCAAACACTATCTTCAGCGCACGCCTTCACTGGTGCGAATCGATCCGCAGCTCAACCCATTCGTTAGGTGAAGATGACGAAGAATCTCCCGACAGGAAACGGCGAGCATTGCTGGAATCGCAGGACCCCATCGCGATCACGGACTTGAAAGCGTTTGTGCGAGAGAAGCTGCAAGCGTGTGAAGCTGCGATTGGCGGGCAGCAGTGGAGTTTGATGGTGCAGAGCGTGGACGCGGATGTGTCGCGGGAGTTGTTTCAGTTGGTTTGAACCAACAACAAAGCCAGAATAAATCATGTGGTGACAAATCATTCGAAATCGTGCCCAAAAAAAGATTGGACTGAACTACGGTTGTTGTAAGGTATTCTGGAATGAGCGAACAGACACCCCTTTTGCCGGCCACCAACCAGGCCGCCTCTCAGCAGTCGGGTCCAGCCCGATTAGGTACCTTCCAGAGTCCGTGCCTTGCCACAGGTGGTGCACTAACCCAAGATCTGTTTCAACAACAACAGCCGCGTTGGACTTGCTCCGAGGCCTGCTCATGATCTTGATGGCTATCGATCATGCGAAAGGAATCTTTGGTAGCTTAGGAAATACCGGACATGAGCAGTGGTTCAAAATGCCAGACTACAACGGAAACCTGGCCAGTTTCATGACCCGCTTTGTGACATCATTCTGTGCGCCTGGATTCTTCATGCTGATGGGATGGGGTGTGACACTGTTTGTTGGTGAGAAGATGAGAAAGTGGAGTGACTTGACTTGGATCGGTTGTTCACTCACATTGGGAAATGACAGATTCGCGCCGACGAATTGGATGGACTTGGGAACGCATATTCAAGCATTACGCGCTGCGAGGATTCGTTCTCCTCGTTTTCAACGCCACCACTCTCCTTCCTGTCAAGGGCATCATTTTTGCACCAGTCACAACCGTCCTCTTTGCGCTCGGAATCAACATGTTCCTAGCGTCCGTGTTCTTGTGGGGAGAAGAAACGTACATTCAGAAACTCCAAATCTCACTTGGCGCATCATCCGAAAACGTTGAAAAGAAACTGACTGTGGCTCTTGCAGCTGGGTACCTTGCACTGTCCGCCTTCTTTACTGTGCTGCCGTCTTTGTATACGCCGACACCAGAGCATGCGAACGATGACTTTAGTACGTGGTATTTGGTCTGGTTCTTGCCGCATGAGAACGGGAATGGGGTGATGTCGTTGTATCCACCTGTTGCGTGGATTGCGCCTACGCTGTGGGGTGTTGGGATTGGACGGATCGTGAAGCGTGTGGGATGGAATGCTAAGCAAATGTCGCTGTACAACTTGGTAACTTCAAACGTTTCTCGATACCCACCAAGTCTGTAGTCTCACATCAAGAAAACAAAAAAAAAAACAAAAAAAAAAAAAAAACAGATTGCTGGAGCCGCCATGCTCTCCCTTGGCGTCGCACTCCGCTACGCATCCAACTGGACATCTATCAACCCAGAACTCGTGCACCCCCCTGTCCGAACAAGCTTCATTTCATTCTTCAACAACGTAAAGTACCCACCCAGCGTCGTGTACACGCTTATAACGCTGTCCGGGAACCATATTGCTTTGGGTTTGTTTTACCTCGTGAATCCGGCGAGTTTCATTTGCCGCGAGGATGGTGTTTTGATGGTGTATGGACGGTCGAGTTTGTTCTTTTACGTGACGCATTTCTACGCGTATTTAGCCCTTCATGCTCTGGTTTTGTTGGTGTGTGGGGAAGGGTTTACGGTGGGAAGTGGTGGTTTGTTTTGGACGTTTTATGCGGTGGGGCTGGTGGCAGAGTATTTTGCGTGCCGTGCGTACGGAGAGTTTAAGCGCGGAACGGACCGGGATTCTGTCTGGCGTTTGTTCTAAAAAAACGCGTGTCTTTCTGCGTTCATTTATTCAACTTGCTTCCTCTTTTTTGGTAAATCGTGAGCTTATGCTCCTCGTTCATCAACAAATAAAGTTCCATCATCACATACGCCAGTACCACTGAATCCTGTCCAAATATACTCCCATAGACCCAACCACACCCACAGCCCAAAACAGGGACCACACCAACGACGCCAGCCCACCCGGCCATATCCAAGACGCAAACAAGACGTCAAATAAGACTGTATACACGCCGAACCCTTGTAATACTTCAGCTAGAACTTCGCTAAAGACATACAATGCCAACGGATTTTTACCGCAACTCGAAAGCAGCGTGTTGAAACCCGGGTGTGCCAACTGATTCGAAGGTGGTGGTGGCGGTGCTAAAATTGCGCGTGTGACAGTGGTTGCAGTTGATGCTGGCGAAGTGGAGCCGAGCAAAGGATTACGTTCATGGAATCGCGCATGCTCGATATCATCACTCCCAAAAATATCCTCATCATCCGCATCATCATCGTCCTCTTCCACACTTTCAACACGAGTCCTCATCAACCCCGTAACCCACTTCTTGAACCCATCTACACCACCGTCACGAACCCCACAGTCCACCCATAAAAAGCAGACAACAAACCCAGCCAGTGAAACAGCACCCGCAATCCCAACAAACGACGGCGTCCACAAATTCTTGCCCACAGGGACGCCAACGGCTGACAATGCAAACGCGCCCAATAGACACGCGATTGCAGCGATACTCAATCGAAACGCATGCCGGAGCCGCCAAGATCCGTCCGTGAAATCGCGCCCATGAAATGCGCGCAAGAGTCCTTGTCCAGCAATGCATCCTATAACGCATGTTACGCACGCGGGGAAAGTGCTGAGAATACCTTCATTGTCGAAGGGAAGGTGTTTGTATGTGTGTGCGCGAGAGAAGGCGATCATATCGAGATTCGATTGTGCCGTGCATTCGGGTGGGCTGAAGTAAGAGAACTCGGTCGAGTTTTTCATTGGGCATGGAGGGTTTGCGTCCACAGTGGGTATCAGCGTTGTCGACAGGATTGTCCATAAAGCGAGGAGAAATGTTGGAAATGCATATGTGAACATGTAAGGTGATGTGAGGGATTTGTAGGCTGTGGCGACAATGTAAAATACTATTCCAGTTCGTTGCAGCACTCCTGGAGATATACATAGGGTTAGCAATCGAAATATAATATAGTGCATTAAGAAGGCAAGACGAACCAGGTATTCTAAAGTTCGAAAGTGTGTGCGGCGGTTTTAAGAGGGCCGAAAAAGGGTTGTTGAGCAAAAGTCCAATCGCAGCGAGTTTTAAAGCACGCATGGCGATAGTTGCATATGACTTCCTGCCTGACTGCATTGAGATTGGAATTGCCTGTCGGACACCAAAGGTACCATCAGCTTTTGTTGTCGGTGCTGGCATATCACCCAAAGCCCCACACTCACCACGCCCATAATAAAAAGGAATGAGGGAAAAACAGCGTCCGCCAATGAGAAACCAAACCAATCCGGATGAAGAAGCACAGGAAAAGCAACTTCTTCGATCTGGTAATTCGCAACAATCATGGCAAGCGTGACCAAGCCGCGAAAGATATCCAGCGAAGCTAGGCGAGGCTTGTCACGTTGCGCGGGAGTGGCGGCCGCATTGACATGGACATTACTGGTGATGCTATTGCTTGTTTGAGGGATACGGATGGGCACAGGACGCAGATGGTCCTGCTGCATGAGTGCTGGAATGGGTCTGATGTTGAATAGGGCGGCTGTTGGGGTGACGGAACCAGCAGTGTTTGTTTCGTGGTCTGAGTTGCTCGCTGTGTTTGAGTGGGATGAGTGGACCGAGAAGCCGCTGCTAGACTGGTGCGAGCGCGCCGTCACGAACGATTCTCGCTCCGAGTCGCTCATTCGTTTTCGATGCTTTTTATTTCTGAGATATTTAAGCTCCACTCCTCAATTACGCAGTCCAAGTAACCGCAATTGTGGGTCTTCCAAGACAGGAAACTTGCACAAGACAAACTGGCCGGTGAAGATGACTGTCGGAGGAATTTGTCAGAAAAGATTCCAACAACTTTCTGCCGCCATGAACAGCCAAGACTTAAACCAGTTTGCGAATGACTGTCGCCGCCTCCGAGCCGATATGATCGAGCGATCCAACCAGATCCTTTCCCTGTTTGAAGCGGCGCTGAAACGGTCTGCTGTCGTGCAGATATCCAACGAACAGTTCAAGTACCAAGACTTCGGCATTCGAATCACAGAAGGAGATTATATGTCATCGTTTGATTCATCGTACCCAGCATCGCAAGTTGCTTTGTTTTCAGAGGTGGAGAAGCGGCCAATGGCGAAAAGTCTTGGCGCGTCTCAAGCCACCAATCTCAACAATGCCGGTTTAGCGCCGGCCCTTTCACACGCCAAGTCCAAGAATCTGCTTGATCCTTTGAAGCGATCTCTGACGGATGCTAAAAGAGCTTTTGTCCGCAATCCTTCCAAAGTCATTCACGTAGAAACTAAGGAGACCGGCGCTCGATCATCTGCCGGTCGAAGAGAGTCTGCTGAACGTAAATTGCGCTTATCTGCAGGTCAGAGAGAATCTGTCGAAAGCGAAAAACGCGGATATTCACCTCAGGAATCTGGGAAATCTTCCCCAAAGCAACTCGAAATCTTGGATACACCGTTTCAAAAACTCCAAGTCATCGAGACGCCAAAGCTACTGATTTCAAATGCATTGAATTTGTTGAAGCCGCAACTTTCGATGGTTTCTGAAGGGAACACATCCACCAACTCTTTTTCGGCGGCGGCACGACCATCGCAGCACCCACCTCCGGACTTGGGAGTTCCAGTAACACAAGTCCCAGATCTCAATGCAAAAGAATCTTTCAAAGTTATAATCGACCCCTGCCCCTCGTCAAGTGAGCACGGATCTCGACTGGCTCCTGCAAACTGTATCACGATCGAGTTTAACGACATGCAGATCCCAAGAGTCCTACATTCCGAATCATCGTCACTGGACGCAAACACATCCAAAGAATCCATTGTGGAATCTTGCGCGGCACCAAGCCCTTTGGTATCATCCATGCCAAAAACTGAGCTTTGGCGGCAGCCTTCGTATCGTCGCTCTCTTTCACGTATCAGAGCGCCTAGCATAACATACCAGATCCCCACGGCTTCATTCTCAAAAAGGTGCTCCGAAGACGTTCAGAAGAAGGGCACTCAATTCTCGTTGGTCACTTCAGAAATTCAATCCATCAGACGGCCATCAAACAAACCGGAAGATCCCGCAATTGAACCCCCAAACTTTTTCGCGTACTTGTTTTTGTTTCCAGCGTACGATCATAAAAGACGGTGTATTACCGTTGAATTGCTGGCCGCGTTTGGGAAAATCAACCCAGTCTTTTACGTCAACGGCATTCATCCCCGGTCCTTGTCTTCCAATATGTGGGATATCTCCTTGGGAGGTAAGAATGCATCCTGCAGAAAGTTTCAAAATATCTGAGAATACCAAAACCGACTGCCAGTGGTCATGTATGTTCTGATGTGGCTCATTCCATTCGTCGCGGCGTACAATCCCACCTTTCACCTTATCGACATCAAATTGCTGGCAATATCAATCTCAGTTGTTTTCCTGTGCGATTCAATCGTGTCCCTCATGACGCCGCAACTGGTGAGCCCTGACTACAGCTTTGATCTCAGCGAGTATGAAACCCACTTTGTCCGTATGGCTGAACCACTGGCTCAAAAGTAAATTCTTTATCAATTTATTGACGGTGGTAAGTTGAGCGCTTCGATGTACTCACAGTTTGTTGAAGATAAAATGTGTTGAAAATGTGTTAATCTTGCAGATACCGTTCACTGTATTCTTCAAAAGCGAAATGCACTGCAAATGCACAGCGAATTCATTCTCTTCATATCGTTGACTAGGTGTTTCAAGCTGTGGCGGCACTTTTATCAATGTCCAACAATGACCTATGCGGCGTGGCGTTTGGACAGCGTGACTGGGATCTCCACTTCAAGAACTCTTCCTCTCACCGGGGAAATATTTTGGTTCATCCACTGTAATTCATGCGCTATTTTTTGGATGGGTCGTGTGTCGAGTTTTGTTGGGTGGGATTCGATGTGGCCGCTGATCGACTCTGCATCGCTTTTCGAAACGTACGTTTGGACGTACTACAAGGTACTTGCACTTTAACTTGGAAAGTAATTTGCTAGCGAATGAATTTAGCAATTGGACAGGCCGTGGGGAACATGTTTCCAACTTCATTCAAGCGAGGGGGGTTCTTTCTTTATTACTTTCCATTAACCACCACAGAAATCGAAACAACAGCCCTTGTTCGGCAGCTGAACAGCTGGTGTCAATGATTTTATTATTCTGGCGGCTGTTGTGGTGCGGTTTTACCTGTTCAAAAAATGCCGCTGCTAATTGTACTCCAGTACTATTACACCATCTTTCTTGGTACCATATCCTCTGCTGTCATGGAAATGAACCCTTCTGGCAGGCTCTTTGATCAAAAAGTGGGAGAGCTACGGGACTACATTCGCAGCAAGGACTGAGCAAAGAAACCGAGGCTCGACTCCTTACTTATTATGAGACGCGCTACCGAGGGAAATATTTTGAAGAAGATGCTCTGCTCTCAGAATTGAATGATTCACTGAAAGCGGTGACGCCCTTATTTTCACACGCCACACTCAAAACCAGCATTGAATGATTGGAGACACAGGAAATTCTGCTGCAAAATACCCGGAAACTGATCGTGAACGTACCGTTTCTCAAAAGAACTGCTGGCGATGGACGAGACGAGTTATTCATGGGCCGGATTGCGGCTGCGCTACGTTCCATCAATTTCATACCTGGTGATTTTGTCACAAAGCAAGGAGACTCTGGGTCCGACATGTATTTCATCCTGACTGGGAAAGCAGAGGTGTATGTGAATGAGCGGCATGCCGTGACGCTGGGTGCCGGCGCCTACTTTGGAGGTTAAGTACTGGAAATATTGTCACCGTGGTTCTTACGCGCACATATTAACAGAGGTCGGACTTATTACCAAAACGCTGCGAACGGCAACGGTGCAAGCTGTAATGCCTAGTTTGATGTATCGACTCACGTATGGGGATTTCCACAACATTCTCTGTGACTTTACCGACATGAGGTTACGGATGGATATGCTTGCAGAAGAGAGAGAGAAGGTGGTCAAACTGGAGGAACTGAGCAGGCAATAGCCCGGCGCAGACTTGCTCCTTTTTTTTAAAGCCAGTCGGTTAAAGTTTCCGATGTGCTGGAATTGTGCACAATAGAACTACTGGACCGATTGCCGCGATTTACTGTGCGCGAAAGCTGAGTTTACGTATGAAGGCGCATGGCGATGACTCATCGAAACCTGCTTTCGAGAAAATGCGTTCGTTGATACAGTCAGAACGCATCAAATCATATAAATGGTTGCGGAGGAGAGAGACAAGGTCGTGACGCGGAGAGCTAAAATAATATCCTTTGCTTATTTTTGCCTTCTCCTCAATTCACATGAAATGGGCCCCTCCCCTGCCATGTCAAACAGCATGTCCAGTCTGCACCTCAAAACATGCGCCGTTATAGGGTCAGATGGATCCTGCAAAAAGGCCATAAAAGTCACACAAAGGCCAGATAAATGCCATAAAGGTCATGCCCCTCAATCATATCCTCAAAAAAAAAAGCCCTGATGAAGAAAGGAAAAGTATAAATAAATATTAGTGAACGTCATGACACAAGACCTAGCACTGTCAATTTTTTTGTATTTCGTATGTCAGTGCGCGCTGTGCGACTGTGCTGTGTTGAGTTACACTGTGTTTTGTGGCGGGAGGGGCGAATAACTATTTCAGCGCTTTTCCCACAAATTGTCAGGTATTTTTTGACCATGAACAACGAAGAACTGCACGCGCTGGCCACCGACTTTCGCCGTCTTCGCAGCGAAATATTGGATCGATCGAACGAGATTATGTCCTTGTTTGAGACGGCGCTCAAGAGGTCGGCGGTAGTGCAGACATCCAACGAGCAGTTTACCTACTTGGAGTACGGGATCCGCATCACGGAGGGAGACTACGTGTTGACTGCGGATCGATCGCAGCCAGCATCAGAAATTGCTTTGTTTTCTGAGACTGAGAAGAGACAGACCGCTAGGAGTGTGGGAGTATCTCAAGCCGCCGATCTCAACGACAGAGGAGCCCCTGCCAATGTTTCACGGTCAAATTCAAACAAAATGTGGGAGCCTTTGAAGCGCTCGTTGACGGCCACACAGAAGGTTTTTGATCGAAAGATGTCAACTTTGACTCGCAAAAAGACAGCCGCCAGCGGTACTCGGGACCCAGAACACATAAACTTAAAGCAACCTGAGATAATGGAATCCGCTCTGTCTTCAGCCCAGGCTAATCAAAGATTCCAAGTTCCTGAACTGCCGAAACATCTGTTTGTAAACGCGATTGGCGCCGGCTTAAAACCTCAGCTTTCAATTGTCACTGAAGGAAACTCATCGCTCAACTCTTGCTCGTCCACAAATCATTTCATCGCACCCATCTCGCTTGATCGCCTTCAGGGGCCTCATTTCACTGAAAAATTGTTCCACGGATCCACAGACTCGTCCACAGATTTTGTTAGGAACAGGAACGACAGCCTCGTTGGGCATGAATCTGTCAGGGATTTCACAGCATCCCACCCATCATCGCCCAATATCGTTCCCATTTCTATCGCGATTCAATTCAACGACCTCATTGTGCAACGATTCATCAACTCAAACATGTCATCCCTGGCTGCAAACGCGTCGCAGGATTCTGTCGCAGACTCCATCGCAGTCACAAACTCGCTGCTGTCCACTCCAAAATCTGATGTTCGGCGCCAGTCTTCGTTCCGTCGTTCACTTTCTAGAAAACGGGTGCCCAGCATCGCGTACCAAACCCCTACTCACAGCATTCATAAACGGGGCTCAGATGATACTCAAGCGACGGAGCATCGATTTTCACTCGTCCCTTCGGGAATTCAGTCAAAAAGTCCATCCCACAAGGCGGAAGATCCCAAAATTCAGACGCCAAACTTTTTCGCGTATTTGTTTTTGTTACCAGCCTATGATTACAAAGGAAGACGCGTTTCTGTTGAATCGCTTGCCGCGTTTGGGAAAATCACCGCAGTCTTTCATGTCAACGGCATTCATCCCCGGTCCTTGTTTTCCAACATTTGGGATCTTTGTTTGGGAGGTGAGAATCTATCCTGCTATTTTTTTGATTTGTTTCCCAGACTATAACACCGATTGTAGTGGTCATGTCTGCTCTGATGTGGCTCATTCCTTTTGTTGCCGCCTACAACCCCACCTATCAAATATGCGACATCAACATACTGGCAATTACAATATCAGTAATATTTCTGTGCGATTCCACTGTGTCACTCATAACACCGCAGCTGGTGAGCGGTGATCACAGTCTCGATCTCACTGAATACGAAAAGGCTCGACCGACTCTGCCCGTATGGTTGAGCCATTGGATAAGAAAGAACTGTTTTATCAATATACTGACAGTGGTACGTTGTTCTGTGTTCGAATTTGCCAAAATCGCCTGTTGAAGTGTGCGACCCTACTCTCTCAGATTCCATTTACCATATTCTTCAGAAGCGAGATGAATTGTGAATTCATTCTGTTCATTGCGTTGATTCGGTGTTTAAAGCTGTGGCGGCATTTTTTCCAATGTCCAACGATGACGTATGCGGTGTGGTGTTTGGATAATGTCGCTGGAACCTCTGTTTCAAGAACGATTCCTCTTACCTGTGGAATCTTTTGGTTTATTCACTGTAATTCATGCACCATTTTTTGGATGGGTCGCATGTCGGGTTTTGTTGGATGGGATGCCATGTGGCCGCTGGTCCACACTGCGACACTTTTTGAGACGTATGTTTGGACTTACTACAAGGTGCAATAGCCTCCCTCCCTGAATCCGGCGGAAAAAAAAAAGTGATCGCTGAATGTATTTATGTGTGTTTAAATCGTAGGCGGTTGGAAACATGTTCCCAACTTCATTCAAGTGAGTTTCTATTGACTTATGCCCCCAACTGTACCAACAAATCTTTAATTCTCGTTAGCCCATGGACGGCAACTGAGCAATTGGCTTCATTGCTGTATATCATTCTCGCAGCTGTTGTGGCAAGACTTTTCTGTTGTATCTGTTTACAAAATACCGCGGCTAATTGTACTGGCGTTCCAGTACGCCATCTTTCTTGGTGCCATTTCTTCTGCCGTCATGGAAATGAACCCTTCTGGCAGGCTCTTTGATCAAAAAGTGGGAGAGCTACGCGACTACATTCGCAGCAAGGACTTGAGCAAAGAAACCGAGGCTCGACTCCTTACTTATTATGAGACGCGCTACCGAGGGAAATATTTTGAAGAGGATGCTCTGCTGTCAGAATTGAATGATTCACTGAAAGCGGTGACGCCCTTATTTTCACACGCCACACTCAAAACCAGCATTGAATGATTGGAGACACAGGAAATTCTGCTGCAAAATACCCGGAAACTGATCGTGAACGTACCGTTTCTCAAAAGAACTGCTGGCGATGGACGAGACGAGTTATTCATGGGCCGGATTGCGGCTGCGCTACGTTCCATCAATTTCATACCTGGTGATTTTGTCACAAAGCAAGGAGACTCTGGGTCCGACATGTATTTCATCCTGACTGGGAAAGCAGAGGTGTATGTGAATGAGCGGCATGCCGTGACGCTGGGTGCCGGCGCCTACTTTGGAGGTTAAGTACTGGAAATATTGTCACCGTGGTTCTTACGCGCACATATTAACAGAGGTCGGACTTATTACCAAAACGCTGCGAACGGCAACTGTGCAAGCTGTGTTACCAAGTCTGATGTACCGGCTCACGTATCTGGATTTCCACCGAATCCTGGACGACTTTACCGACATGAGGATTCGCATGGACATGCTTGCGGAGGAGCGAGAAAAGGTGATCAAGTTGGAAGAAATGAAGATTACATAATCACCAAGTTGCCCGTAAATAATATTTAAATAAACGAAATGAAACCGCTGCACATCCCTGTGCACCACCCAAAGCAGGGATGTCCCGCATGCCAGGCACGTCTGGGCATCACACCCGTACTTAGCAATTCATCAGAGGTGAACAAGTTGCACGCGCGTGAGTGGCAGACTGTTGGAGTGGTGCGTCCCTCTCCCTCCCATGTGGTACTTTGAACCCCACCTCTGACCCACTTCTACCGCACAGCCCGTGAGAACTAGCAACAAACCTGGATTCGCATTCACGCCCATGGATCCGTACTGCGCATTTCACTCCAGCGCTCGCAACAACAACCAACTGCAACAGCAAGAGAACGGTCCTGTCCCGTTCATTGTTCCCTCACCACCGCCACGCAATCGAACCGCAACTGGACTCCGGCTGCCGTTGAAGCGGACTCCATCGCTCCAATCGAAACCCCAGAACTTGCCGAACTCTCAGAACCCAGCGACGGCTCCAACGACCCCTTCGAAAGATCGAAACGCAGGAAGTCGTTTATCGCTTCCTGTGCCTTCCCGCATTCCTACAGCTGCCACAGCGAATGTGCTACCCGTACGCCAGTCACCTCCAGCGATCCATCGCACTTCTCTCCCTGTTGCCGTGCCACGAAATCGATCTTCGTTTGTGTTCAAGATCCCTTCCGCGTCCGATCTCAGACTGGATGGTGATGTAGATTACAATGTTCCAGTGGAAAGCATTCATGCTGATGATGATGTGATGGAGGAAGTAGTTGATGAGGAATTAACTATGGAGGAATTGGCTGTTGCGGATGGGGATGATACGGTTTGTGGGGAAGAGAACCCGGTGCCCGTTGAAGATACACCTGTCGAAGAAACATCACTTGATGATCCGGCCGTTAAAAGTGATGATGTTGCCGTCGAAGAACGAGCATCTGCCGAGGATGTCGAGTTAAAAAGTGCTGATCCTGTTGTCGACGAAGCACCTGTTGAACATGCTGATCTTATCGTTGGAGAAGCGGCTGCTGAGGACGCCGGAGCGAAAACGTCTGATCCTGTTGTCGAAATCCAATTCGTAGAAGAGGAAGTTGACGAAGTCATCGAAGGATCCGCTGATGTGGTGGAAGAAATTGCAGTCAGCGCAACACCAACCCAGATGGTGACTGAAGATTCCCCTGCAAAGCTTGAAATTGCTTTTGAAACAGAAACCGTGTCTCCCGTTGATTCGAACGATTCCGTCAAAAATCAGCCTTCCCCAACAGATACTCAAACACCTCTGGACAAGTACATTGAATCAACCAACTCAAGAAATTTCAACTCGGCAGTCGAACAGGACGAAGATGCAGTTTCTCTCATCTCCTACGACTTTCACGGCTCAGACGGTATGACTTCGATCGCACCCAGCATCATGGGTGCCGCGTCCAACTTTGAACCACTGTCAAATCACCTGCACCCACCTTCCCGATTCTCCAGTGCAGCCACCGCTGCCCACCGCCGTCGTGCCCGGAAACCAATTGACATGACCAACCTCACTCTTCTCCACCATCTGCTCACCACGCGGCTTTCGGACATGCAAACTCACCACGCCGCGCTCCTCCATCACCCATCTCGCTATTCAAACAGCTCATCGAATGAACAGCAGCAACAACAACAGCAACTCCTCAGAAGCCACCACAAATCGAGTTACCTCAACTCTGCCCGAGAAATCATTTTTCTTGGAAAGGGGATTGCAAAAAGTTGGCAGCCTGTTGCCAGGGGATGCAGAGACAAATGGCTTGGAGAACGGTTGCTTCTGTCATTGCAACGAATTGACACGTTGAGTGCGCAGATGAAAGGCGTGTTGGGAAGTCATATGAGAAACAGCAGTTCTGCGGACGTGGACGCGGAAGGAACGGTACTTTGCAGCGCCGTTGAAGTTGTGAAGGCTGCTGAAGGCGCCCTGCGGGATTTGGAAGCGGTCAGTGTGAAGGCGTTTGAGAAGGATATTGCGGAACCGGGTGAAAATGATGAAAATGCTGGTGGTGATGTGGATCAACTCGGGGACCTGGTTTCCTTGAAAAACGGGCTGTCAGAAAGAGAGCTTGCAGTGAGAAAGCGAAGGAGTTACGCTGAGAGTCTTCTGGACTATGGGGAGGATGATGGTGCCAGTGCTGTCGAGTTTAGTGGCATGGAAGGAATGCAAGAAGCCTTGAACATTGCCATGAGGGCTGCGGAGAAGGTGGAGTAATTTGGCATATGAGTATATTTACATGAGTACGTTTTATCGGCAGCTGGAATCTCTCGCAAATCTCGAGCACATTTGCTGTCGGGTATTTTGCTGGAAGAGATGCCAGTATTATTATTATAACTACACGACTTTTATTATTGTTATTACCATCCATCTTTTCTTTTCGGCGACTTTTTCCCTGTTTTTCTTTTTTTGTTGCAGTAATACTGAACACTTCGGTAAACTGAGATTTAAAGGGCCAATATACATTTCCCTTTGATTATATTTTGTTTTATTGGTCGTCATTGTCGTGATACAGTCTCCGATTTCCGCCCTCAGGCATCGCGTCCAAGATATCCATTGGATGCTCCAACAGTGCGGCGACTCGTCGCTTCTCTTCTTCTTCGAGCATTTCTGCTTCATCTTCAAGACTGTTGGTTTTTCGGGATTTGCGGGGAGGAGGGAAAAGTGAGAAAAGAATCAGGGGTCTTGTTTTTGCTATGCGCAAGAAACTTATGCTTACTCTGGGAGCGGGAAATTCAAAATTGCAGCCACACCCGTCAAGTTCTTTAGCTGTTCCCCAGACGTATGTAGGGATGAGAAAATCATGACAGTTCCGCCGAGAGATTTCACGTTTTCAACGAGCGCAATGTATTGACGACGCGTTGAGACATCATTTGCTCTGAATAAAGAATTACCATTATTTTGAGTATCTGAGTTGAACTAACGTGGAATATGGATATAAAACCTGAACAAATCATCTGAAAGTAGGAGAGTATTGACACCTCCCTTCTCAGCTGCCATTTGAACGTGTCTGCGAGTTGAAATTCACAATGAGCAACCACGATGGTAACCCAAAAAAAGAACAGAATCGCATCCCCAACCTGAACCCATAAAAGGCGCGGTCCGGATCCCGTGCCAACATTTCGAAAAACTTTGCAAGCGCACGAACTTCAGTCGCGAATTTGGTGTCTTCGAGCCGTGATTGGACACCTTCGTCGGCCAGTGCTTCGCCCAACGCGTGTTTTTGACCCGATGAGCAGTGGATGAGGAGGATTTTTGGGAGGAATTGGAGAAATTCTTTGTTGTCTGTTTGGACTGCAGTTTGTTTCATGTGATCAAACAATTGCTCCTGAATAGCGGTTGATGCGTGTAAGAACGGTTGACTGAAAAAAAAAATGGCTGGCGAGGATGCAAATTCTGAGCGCACCTTGTAAAAGCCAGGACTTGCGACAATCAAGACTTTGACAACGTTAAAATCAACCGATTTAAGAATCGCCTGATAGCACTGTTCAAAGAATCTTTTCATGCCCTTTTCATGGCCTGAACTTCCTTTTCGTTTTCGGGGAACATTGACTTCGACACGGCCCCGCACAAGCGTCATGCTGGATGTTACGAGACATAGGGTTGCCAAGCCTTCCTCCTGCATCGCGAGAACACAAGATGAGACGATATTGGTCGCGGGGTTTGAATGAGGAAACGTTTGTACCAGCAAGATGGCAGCAATGTCAGCGCGAGCTGCTACGTCACACGCCTGCTGAATTCGGTCCAGTGCAATCATGTCCCATGACTCTTTTGAAATTGTGAATGGTTTATGCATTTCGAGATCCAGAGTGTGATAGCCGCCCATCTGAACACCACACATTAACCAGAAATACTTTCTGCGCCGATTACAATAAATGCAGTCACCCCACCTTTACAAACTTGTTTTCTTGAACGTTTCTTCCATTGACTCGGAGCATGCATGCCTGCGTGTCGAATTCGACGGTTTCAACTTGGATTGTGAGTGTGATTCGCACCGACGATTTGTCCGTAGATCCCGTCACCGATTCGGTGACTACACGGCTGTGGTTGCGCCGGTTGTTTTGTGGTGCGAGCCGCTCAGAATGCGAGACACAGTCTGAAATGAACACGTTGAGGCGCTTTTACCGGATCGTGGACCCCTTCAGCGAGTCTCCTGCCAGGACCAGGTTGTACGCGTGCCACATGTCTTCTTGCTCTTCGGCAATCAGTGTCACCGACCCCGACCCGTCCTTGCTGTCAATGTTCTTGCGTACCAGCTTCATTTTATTTCCAGGATTTTAAAAAATATTTATCGTGTTTATGTTTACCAAACGTAAATATTAATATTTTATGCGGCGTAAAAAGTGAACGAATCAAAACTTTGCCGCCACAAATTCGTTCAGCCACTCAATGGTTCAGCCACCAAACAGTCCAGCCACCAAATGGAGCATGCCGATTGTTGGATGTGGGGGTGAAGATGAAAATGTGAACGAAAATGGCATTTCGTTTTGTGGAAGGACATGCGTGGAGTTTGTAATGATGAACAGTACAGCAGTCATTTACTGCACCCACATTGAGAGAGCGTGTGTGTGTGTGAAGGAAGGAAGACGATAGAAGGTGATGGAAGGTGATGGAAGAGAATGGATAAAAGAAAGAAGATAAATAGAATCAGGTAAACAGAAAGAAGAAGAAATGCAAGCAAGAAAGAAGAGGAAATGCAAGCATGCCGAATCAGTCAGTCAAAACAGGGTTTGTCACTGTTTGATCCGCACACACCCTGGCTGGTGTTTTTTCATTTTGATTAAAATGAATTTCATTGAAGGGACTGTATCTGCGAGTACGGCAGCGTCACTGAGACAAGTGCAGTCGCTGCGCATCGCGTTACGACGCCAACCTGTCCATCAAGGTGCATTTCCAGTTGTGTGAATACAGTTGTGCTCATGTTACATTGGTGATGTGGGTGATTGTACGCCCACAAAAAGAATTGCATTATATAAGCCAATTGAAATTTGTGTTTCTTTTTTCTCCTTCGAATCACTTGGAAATAAAAAGATCGACCAAGCACACAAACACCCCCCCAATCTACCTGCCTCCCCGCTCTTCTCCTACCCCCCACCAAGAATACAAACCTATCTCGAATGATGACTACAAACAGTACCGACAAGGCCGGCTCCCGCGTGCTGGCCACGCCCCGCCTTCGTCTCGTTCCCGTCGACAATTCAACAGACAGCAGTAACTTGACCTTCTCCAAACAGTCAGAGCTTATTGCTGCTGCAAGGACATGGCTGGTTCGCTTTGCAGGCCGAAGCGGACGAGTGAACCCAGCCGGCACAGGGCTCCTGTGGGTCCTGATGCTCGCACCGACTCAGCAAAACACATCCACATTCAACTTTATTGGTGCCGTTGAACTTTCTCTGCCGCGAACATCGGTACCGGTGCCTTCGACCATCTCGCCTACTGGCAGCGTGCCGCCTGCTCTTCCTGCTGCGGGGGATGTGGATGATGCAGACTTTGATTTGGAAGACTCGTTCAGCGTCGCAGAGTCTTTGGCACCGGACTGTCCTGTTCTTGCTTCATTTCTGGACGAAGAATTCTGTGGTCTTGGATACTCCACCGAAGCTGTCAAAGCAATCCTGCTCCATGTATTCAAACCGCACCCATCTTCCGCTGAGGCGTCGTTCGATCTTCCGTCCAAAATCCAGTCCTTGGTGGCTGCGAGTAACCCTGTCAAGGATGATGCCGAACGTGTTTTGGAGCGACTCGGATTTTGTGCGTCCGGTTTCGTCACACCGAGCTTGAAGCGTGACGGCACACCAAAAGATACCTGGACCATCTGGGAGATTGAGCGGGACGGTTTCTTGGAGCTGTGGACGGCGTGAGACGCGTCGCTCTATTTCGCTTGCACCCCTCAACCACTCAAAAAAAACACCAACCATTCAAAAACACTCAATCACCCCGTCATTCAAAATATTCACTCATCAGTCGCTCAAAAGTCGCAATTGTGTTTATCCGCTTTTCCTTCTGCTTCTCATCTTCCCCCCCACCATTATCAGTCACTCGTTCCGTTTCAGATCTCGTCTCCATACATTTTTTGATGCATACGCGCATTGTGCAAAAACCTGTCACTCTTGTCCTGGCATGAACATGTACAGCCTGGCTTTTTATTTCCCTTCATTGTCTTTCATCCTCCCCCGTCATATCCTGTAGTTTGTATTCCCGCAAGTAGAATGCCGCTCTGTTGCTTCGCTGTTTTTTTTGTTTTTTTACTGTTTTTATTATCAATATCCCTCCCCCCCCCCCCAATCCATCACTCCCTGAAAACTCTAGCAAAGCACAGAGCCGAATAAAAAAAAAAAAAGATGTCTTTAAAACCTCATCAGCTTAAAAAGAACCCATCAGACATTCAGCGTTCCCTTTGTAGATGGGACTTCGCTACCGCCAGTAGGCGTGATTGCTTCGCGTAAGGCAACAGCAGCTGCTTTGAAGGCGGACTCAGATCTGGAAGAATAGTATTTGCCGCGATTGAGCACAAAATCCAATAATTTCAAATTGCCGAAAAACAAGAACCACAGCGACTCATGCAAAAAAAAAAAAAAAAGATGGGTCACCTGTGGTGGTCATTGAATCCTTTCAACACATCAACGTGCATGGTGATACATGCGCTCGTTGCAAACGATTCGAAAATGTGTGGAATCATTTCGCACGACAAGGAGCCGATCATTTCACGCTTCAAACCGAGATCAATGGAGGCGTGCGGTCGACCAGAGATGTCCACGACGCATCGAGAGAGGGCCTGCGCGGTTGCGATTCACAAGGTTTTTCGAACAAAAAAAAAAAAAGGGGGGGGGAGGGGGGGAATGTTGTCAGTTTCGGAACTTGCACCGGAACGAGCGTCCACAAATGTCCATGGAAAATTCAGCAAATGCAGTGCATACCTCATCCAGCGGAGCATAAGCGTAACCGAATCGTTTAATTCCGCGTGGCTCTCCAAGTGCGGCTTTGAAGGCTTGTCCCAATGCTATCGCGACGTCCTCTAATGGATTTCGATTCCGACAAGCGCCATTTTATCGATACGAGTAGGGGATAAGGAATCATTGGTTAAAAGCTCGCTCAAAGTCTCGATATTTCGCAGTTTGTGTACCGGCCGTGTGATGGTCATCCACATGCAAGTCCCCAGTGCACTTCAATGTGAGGCTCCAGTGCGCATGCTTTGCAAGCGCATGCAGCATCTACCAAGAAACAGAGTTTAGAGGTTTAAGCCGGGTTGCTTGGGGGCTTCGTCCGTTAAAAGGTTTGTCTTACATGATCCAAGAAACCGATTCCAGTGCTAATGCTGATTTCAGCCGCCACCACTCCTGAAGTGTAACTCTCCACCGATGGGAGCCGCAGTGTGAGTGAGATGTCCGTTTCGTTGGTTTTGCGTTGGATGGAGGCGGTTCGTGACGTCATTTTGCTTCAAGCGTGCAATGATTTTGTGTTTGGCAACTGAAGGAATTATTTGAAGATAAGACACGAGCATTCTTGTCGAAGGAGATAATATCGAACTATGATACAGCTGGCATGAGGGGGGTATACATGGGGGGTGTGCTGTGTGTTGTTGGGGCTGGAAAGAGCTCAAACCAACCAAACGCATAAAATAATGGTCAAAATTCTCGCAGCGTTTGACTTTGACTTTACGCTTGTCGACAATGACAGCGACCATTTCGTATTCGACAAGCTCAGTCCCACCCTGCGCAAGAAGGTGAGAGATGCCGTCGCCGTGGAGTGTGATGTTTCGCAACAGCCTCACCCCTCCTCTCGTTAGATGTCGGAGGTGAGTCAGTTCATGCGCGGCACTCATGGCTGGCCCGCGTCGTTAATGCGGATTCTCAGTTGCAAAGCTCTGTTCAATGGACTGATTTGATGGTATGCAGTTTGGCCCCCTCATGGTTTATTTTACGCATTTTGCTGATTGTTTATGACAACCAGCATTTGCTGCTCGGGGAACTGAATGCGTCTGGAGTCTCGAAAGCTGACATTATCAAACTGCTGGGCCAAATTGAGTTTGTAAGTTGCGTGTCAAAACATTGAGAGTTATCCAAACCAACACACGTTCGCGCAGAATCCTGCCATTTTAACAATGTTCAAAGCCATCAAAAATGCCGGCGGCGATATCATTGTTGTTTCGGATGCCAACACAGTTTATATCGACGAGATTCTCAAGGCAAGTTCATTATATCAAGTATATGGATAACCTGAACTGTTTTTTCTTTTGCAGGCTAAAAATGCGCGTCATTACGTTTCCGAGCTCGTCACGAACCCTGGAACGTGGGATGACGCAGGAAGGCTGCATGTTGCAAGAAGGGTGTCACCCCCCGCAACGCATGGCTGTCCCAGCATTTGCAGTCTGAATCTTTGCAAAGGAACCGAAATGCAAAAGAGAATGAGCGAGTATGACATTGTGCTGTATGGTGGGGATGGGAAGAATGACTACTGTCCCATGACCAAGCTTGGGGAGAAGGACTTTGCACTGGCTCGGAGGGGACATTCGCTGGAAAAACTGATTTCTGGAGATGACAAGTATGAAAAGGGAATCAAGGCAAATCTGCTTTGGTGGAATGAGGCAGATGAGATGCTTGCTTATGTGGAGGAGATATTGGCAAAGTTGAAGAATTAAGTTTGCTCACGCAAATATCGTGTTAAAGTTTTCTTGAGTGACTGAGAACCCACTGTTTTTGTGCATTGGACCGGGTTTTTCTTTGCTTGTATAATCTCTTTGAGCGCAGCAACAGAAGTAGCGGTGTCGACCTCAATGTTGATTGCCTTGAATTCGGGGCCGTTGCTGAATACGCAGCGTATTTTGGGCATTTTTTGTCTTGTTTCGCTTTGTGGTAAAAGCAAGGACTTTTTTACCACGTGAAACTTCAAAACAAGAAACTATCCTGCGCATGCTGGAGTACCAAATCGCAATCATAATCACTGTTTGCGCCTGTTGCGGCAGCGCTTAAGATCAGTCACGGCAACCTTCCGACAAACTCATACTTGTCAGGGTCTTCAAGGGTGTGGGCATCCTGAGGCGCAGCGAATTGATCCAGTGGGCAGACTATCTCAACAAAGCAAGCTCTCCTGACAATCAAGACACAATTGAGCCTTCGCACTTCTCCAACATGAGTGTCTGCAAGAAAAAAAATGGATGCATCTTTCCGGCACAGATAGTCACGCTTTTTGCATTGTAGTTGCATTCTCACTTTCTGTTCTGCAGGTCAAGGACCCAATGAAGAAGGCGTCTGAATACACGGATTCATTTTCTGAATGAAGTAAGGCTTGTACTGGTCCCAGCACTTTGTAAGCCATTTCAAATTTAAGTGTCGGGGAAAGTTGTTTGGACAGTAACACTCTTCATGAATAGCCCCAGCAAATCCTATTCCATCACTGGCAGAAACGGTGTTCGGCTGAGTTCCAAGCTGGCAGAGGCGGGTCTTTGGTTCAAGCCATTCCATTGTTGTTGGCATTTGGTTTTTGGTTGTTTCTTTGTGTTTTGGAACAGGTGAAGAAGTTGTTTCAAGTTTAAGTTTTACTTGTTTTGGAGCTACGTGTCAAGTGCATCAGCGGCAACTTGATAAACAAGGGATATATCTTGCATTTAAGAAATTACTAGTTCAAACAGTATCAAGACCGTCCTCCAGACGAAGCTCCAAAGTCCGCATCAAACTTCAAATAGAATTCGAAATCCTTTTCAGACACGCACTTGTGTAAGCGCATCGTTGAAATCTTGCAAATTGACTGGCGAAACGTCATTCACAGATACAGACATGATGTTGGATCCAAGCCGTCGGATCGGGCCTAATGTAGGAATCATCCATTCTTGAGTCTGTTACAAAATGAGCATTGACTTCAACTTACCCAGAGCAGCTTCTCGAACAAGCCCGTCAATATCGGACCCCGAGTATCCCTCCGTTTTCGCCCCGATGAAATCAATTTCTTGAGGACTCAAAGAGTTCTTTTGTTTCAGCAGCAACCGGTTCATGAGACTCATACGTGCCTCAGCTTCAGGAAGTGGAATGTACCTAAAATGAAAAATGCAGTGTGAGTGATGTGTGTGTTTGCGTTAATCTCGCAGTAGCTCACAGCTTTTTGCGAAATCGTCTTCGAGCTGCTTCATCGATTTCGCCTGGTCTTTTCAAAAATTGAGAAGAATGATGTGCGAGGGCGAGAGATCTCTTCAGTTACCTGTTTGTTGCTCCTGAGAAATAAAATCAGTATCTGTAGAGTATTCGCCCCGATAAAGAAAGAATTGCATACCAATGAGTAAAATGCGATCCTCACTGCTGGTTCCGTAACCATCAAACTGGACGAGAAACTCCGTTTTAATTCTTCGGCTTGCCTCGTTTTCACCATCCGTCCGTTGCGTCAACAGCGAATCGATTTCATCAATGAAGATGACACTCGGCTGTTCCACTCTCGCGACGGCAAAAAGTGCTCGCACCTTTTAACGATAGTTCAAGCAGCAACTCCAAAACCCTTCAAATAGAAATATCGACTCACCATTTTTTCTCCATCACCAACCCACTTTGACGTCAAAGAAGATGAACTAATGTTGAAAAAAGTAGCACCTGATTCACCCGCAATGCATTTGCCAATAAGCGTCTTCCCAGTCCCAGGAGGGCCAAACAACAGCAACCCCTTCGGCGGTGCGCGTAACCCATTGAAAATATCTGGCCGCGAGATGGGCCAAATCACAGCCTCCTGAATCGTCTTCTTTGCATGCTGAAGCCCCGCAATATCATCCCAAGTAATCCCCTTCGAGTTATCCATGATTTCATTTCGCCAATCGATATCTGCTCTTGTGGTTCTTCGACTTTGAAGGGGGGTTTGAATTTTCCGTTTGACCGATTCAGCCCTGACGGTTAACTCACTGCGGGTTTGTTATGTACTTGGTTGTTGGATTTATGGATGCCTTTCATTTTATCGTCGACAATCTGTCATAGGTTTAGAGTGATTAAACTGAAGTGCGCCAATATAGGAGGGATAAGCTCACCTTTTTATCCAAGGCAGTCACGAATACGGGCTGCTTTTTTGGAGGGGAATCATCTCTCTCGTCCTCATTGTCCGATTCAGGGTTCGCTCGCTGTAGTGACTGAGTTCACTCTTTTTCCTATTCGCACATTGCCAAAGTAAACATACTTTGCTGGTTGTTCGGACTAATTCCGACTCCCTCCGTGGCGCTTGACGATAATTAGAAGATGGTTCCGTCATTTGAATCACGTCCGTTTGCGTCCCCATTTCGCGAGTCATTTTTGAATCCGTCATTGTAGCGATGGATTTTGTTGGTTTTTGATAAGAATGTTTCATGACTGGATTGGCATATGTCGATTGAGATTGCGGGGGAGGTGGTCTCTTTAATGCTGGTTGGTTTATTGTAGGCTGCGTTGTTTTGGCTGGCCGCACCGAATGACTTTCTTCAATCCGGTTGGGGTGTTGCCCTGATGAAAATTCGGACCCGTTGCCATGGGAACAGGCAACGACAATTTCCGCACCGATGAAAACGCAGCATCAAAGAACTTCCCATGACTATTTCTCGCATCGAAAAGTGGCGGCAAAATCCCCACAATCGGTGCCTATTGCATTCGATTCAGTGAGTCCGAAACATGCAACACCACCACGCATAAAACTCAATTACCGGCACCATCAACATTTGAACAGGCGAAAGATCATTCCCATTCATCATTCTCAAGCTCGACCGTTGGGGTCTTGGATTGTTCTTGAATAGTTTCAGTTGATCTTCTTGGATGAGCGGCAAGGTTACTGCAAGCGCTATACTTGTTTGAGGAATCTTTCCGCGGGCGTGTTCCGCCACCAACTGTGAGTGTTGTAGTTTGGATAGATGGATGTGAGGTCGCTTGAGAAGGGGGGAATGTAACGCCCGTCGATAAGCTCCGACTCGTTCTCAAGCGCATGAAACAAAACATTCGGCGAAACGTTTTCGGACTCTGCGCATTCAGTTCGTGTCTGAGCAGAAAGAAACGCGATGCGTTCAAGCACAGAAACGTTGTTGGCGAGCATGCGATTGTACGATAAATAAAGCAGTGAATGAATAACAAAAACAATTGACCCCAAAAATAAGATGGTGAGTGCCGTCACATCCTCCCGCCCCAACCACCAAGGACAAGTCCCCGCAAACAGTCGCGATGGATCCATATAGCGCAACTCGGTTTTTCCCGCCATGCTCGCTCTGACCCCACTCTAACTAAACAAAACGACAACACTCGATGCACACGCAGGATGAACAATACGACGTAATTGTGCTTGGAACCGGACTGACGGAATGTATTCTGTCTGGTCTCTTGTCTGTTGAGGGCAAGAAAGTCCTTCATATGGACAAGAACGACTATTACGGTGGCGCCTCGGCCTCGCTCAACTTGACCCAGGTTTTTTATTTTTACTGTTACTTCCTGTTTTATCTGGGTGATCTTGGCCGTGTTACTCTGAGTCCGCGTGGATCGATGAGTTTCAGCGCCAGCCCCTGCTTTTAATTCCATTTATTGATCCAATACTTCACAGCTCTACCGAAAATTCAGAGCCGGCATGGACGCCCCCGCCATGCTCGGCCGCGACCGCGATTACAACGTCGACCTGATCCCCAAATTCGCAATGGCATCCGGCGAATTTACGAACATTCTCTATCACACGGACGTTACCCGTTACTTGGAATTTCGTCAAGTTGCTGGATCGTATGTGTTTCGTGATGGAAAGATTGCAAAGGTGCCCGCGTCCACGGCTGAGGCGTTGTCTTCTTCGTTGCTCGGATGGTTTGAAAAGGGCCGTGCAAAGAGTTTCCTGGAATTCATTCAGAATTACGATTTCAATAACCCAGCCACTCAGCAAGGTATGCTTTTCGGACGTTTGAAAATGGACCCCATCATCAGCTCATTAATCGTTTTGTTTTAATTTTTGGCAAGGTCTCGACTTGAACAATGTGCCCATGTCGGCTGTTTACAAAAAGTTTGGATTGGAAGCTGGAACTCAAGATTTTGTTGGACACGCCTTGGCGCTTCACTTGGATGATTCATACATTAACCAGCCTGCCAAAGAAACTTACGAGCGCATCTGCTTGTACATGAACTCAATGGCACGTTATGGAAAGAGTCCGTACATTTACCCAATGTACGGATTGGGAGAACTTCCACAAAGTTTTGCTCGGTAAAAACCTCTATTCTCTATTCACTTCGATGCCCCAAAAAATGCGAAACTCATTCCGAAAACACGTCAAGTTTATCCGCCATCTACGGAGGAACTTACATGCTCGAAAAGAAAGTCGAAGAAATCGTATACGACGAGGCCGGAAAGTTTGTGGGTGTAAAGTCGGATGGAGAAGTTGCGAAAGGAAAGCTCGTGATTGCGGATCCCAGCTACTTTCCCGACAAGGTCAAGAAGGTTGGCCAAGTTGTGCGCGTGATTTGCTTCTTGAATCATCCTATTCCAAACACTGGAGACGCCGATTCTGTGCAAATCGTGATTCCACAGAATCAAGTCAAGAGACAGCATGGTGAGTTTTTCTGTTTTATTGTGATGGCTGTAGTGCAGGATCTCATGTAAAGCTTGTTTTTAGATATTTACGTTGCTGCCGTTTCAAACGCCCACTCTGTCTGTGCACAGGGCTTCTACGTTGCCATTGTTGCCACGATCGCCGAAACGTCGACCCCCGAAAAGGAGTGTGATGCTGGAATCGCACTTCTCGGACAAGTTATCGAGAAATTCGTGTCTGTCGAAGACTTGTACGAACCCGTCGCAAACGGCATTTCCGACCAGGTGTTCATCTCAAAGAGTTATGACGCGACAAGTCACTTTGAGACTGTATGCCAGGATGTGAAGGATATTTACAAGAGAGTGACTGGAAATGAATTGAAGCTGGAAGGAAAGGTTCAGAGATTGGAGGGAGAGCAGTAGCTTTTTCTATTGTTTATTAAGGCGGTTCTCTCATTTCTTTGTCTTTATCGTTTTTGATTCGTTGTTTTTCCTGGTGTTACTGTCTGGCGTGATGGAAGTTGAAAAACCTGAACCGCATGAGTTGGATTTTAGAGATGAAGACTGACAAACCGTGGCATCTGCCACAGCAACAAGGCATGAAACAAAAAGCGGCTTTTGGTGCCATCGCTCTCGCATCCTTCTTTCATCTCCTGAGCATTTTAAGCCAGTACTCTCAACGGCATCATCAACAGGAGAACTTGCCCAAAAACCCTGGTTTGCAAACACGCGTTTTCCACTTTCGAGCTGGATCTGAAACCCACTCTCCAAACGCAGAAGCCGCAGTGCATGTGGTCCTCACGTGCCATCAGCGACATGATTCTAAATATACCGCCGTCCTGCAATCACTGCAATCACTCATGGAACGTGTCAACACAAACACACACATAAAAAGTATCACGGTTGGGTACATTCACGATCCATCCGATTCAATGAAGGCAGAGCCAGTTTGGAGTGCGTGTAGTTCATCTCTGCTGGAAACGTGGAATATCCAATCCACCAATCAAGCTGCGACGCACTTCTTGTGCAGCCAGCACCAACCGCACGACGAAATAGACATTCACATGATTCGAAACAGTTTAATACGACAAGGCGGTGCTCTCGAATCCGCATCAACTGACGACTTTATCCTGTTTCTGGATCACTGCGAATCCCTGACAGACACTTTCTCACTCTCGCAAATGATGAAAGCGTACTTTCTCGCTTCAAAGTCATCCACGCAGTCGTTTAATCGCGAGCCAAAGTTTATCTTTACAAACACGCTGCATTCGTTAAGTGGCAAGTTGGTTGAAGCCGCGTTCACAGAGGACGAGTACAATCCGTACGATATTTCAGTGGGAACAACAGCAACGAAACGTCCTTTACGGCAGCATGACGTGTATCGATCTCCCGTCCCGCCCACAACCTCAATGCTGATGTTGGTTGACAACTGGCGTCGTGCATTTGAAATCTACGCGCATACAGGCAGCCAGATCTATGCAGCTGGAGTCACTGGGATGAATCATGAGTTGCAGTCGAGTTGCTCTTCCGCCAACGAACGATTTTGGGTCTCATTTTCTTTGAATTGCATTGCCGGCTACCATCTTCCATTGCCACTTCTAAAATTGCCACAACATCCATCCAATCCAACTCCTCAAACCTGCCGCATCAATGTCCAGAAACTGAAACGCAATCTCCCAAACTCCCTCAGCGCAATATCACTTCTCAAAAGCCGCTGGCGTCCGAGCGTCTCTGTTATTGTCCCGTTTTACAATGTTCCGCATTCGATTTGGTTTCTACAGACGTTAAAGTCACTGTCGATGCAGTCGTTTTCGGACTTTGAGATTATTATCGTCGATGATGGGTCGGATGAACACCTCCCGTCCTCGGCTCTGTTGCGGCAATTCGGCGAGTCTATTCAAGCATCGAAAGGTCTGTGGGATGGACAGCTGCCTGCAATTAACAACTCAGAATGCAAAGAACCTCCATCCCTCCTCTTTGGCGACACCCAGTCCTCTCACTTCTTCGAAGACCTTCCCCCCTCAGACATCTCTCAACCAAGCCTCCGCCCCGCACAAATCTCCGTCCGAATCATCCGCCATAAAATCAACTCCGGCCTCGCAGAATCGCGCAACACTGGTGTTCGCGCAGCACGAAGCCACCATGTATTTTTCCTCGATCCAGACGACCTCCTCTCAGCAACAAGTCTGGAAAAGTTTGCATTGACTGCCGCATTTTCATTCGGACCCCTCAAGAGATCCCCCAATACCCGTGTAGCATTCCTACACATGCCCGTTACACACTTCCCAGACCCCATTGCACCAATATGCTTGACCTCCAACCACCCACAAGAAGAAGAAGCCCCAAAAAGCCATGGCATCGATTCAAACAAACTCTACATCCACAACGCAAACCCTCCTTCACCATCAGATCTCCTCACCGAACTACGCTATCGAAACCCACTCACAAGCACAGCAGTCGTGTCGAAATGGGATTACATCGCCGTGGGTGGGACATGTCCTCGCACAACACTACGGTTCTTTGAGGATTATGATTTTTGGGTGCGTATGGCAGGCGCATATGGACGCGTCGGTATCGTTAGTGGAGAGCCAGGGTTGTTTTGGTATCGCAGGCATGAGAAGGGTATGAGCAGTAAAATCATGCGAGATACTCTTGCGTCGCATGTTGGGATATTTACTCAGATCAAGTCATGGTTTCAAAAAGCGGATATCGCGCAAATTGTCGATGACACGTGGCTCGGCGAAGGCCGCTTAAACAATCCAGTTGCATTTGGAGATTTGGGAAGAGGAGAAGTGGAGAGGATGTTGCGTCTCAGGAACGTGCGTCGAACAAAGACAAGACATGAGGAAGTGGAAGATGACGGCGTTGGATCCTTGGAACAGTTCATGCCCTGCTACCGAACATTCGAAACTTTTGACGGATCGGTCAGTCCCCACATTCAAAACTTCTGGCAAATGAGACGGGAGCTTTTAAACACAGAGTTTGGCAAGTCCATTTCAAGCTACAACTACCATCAACTATTAGATACAAGCATCAGAAACGGATCACTCCTCGATCCTGTCACACCGCTACCACCACTATTTCCCGCCCACGTCTTTCCCTTCAACCCGACAATATTTCCCCACATTTCAAATCCACACAATTCATCGAATCCAGCAGTTCTTTACATCCTCCCATGGATGGTAACTGGCGGCGCAGATTTATACGATATTCACGTACTCTCCGCAGTGAACGCCACCTTACCCAACTCATCCACCATGCTCGTCGTTGCACGCAATTTACCACAACACCCGCATCCATGGTCACACAAGTTTCTGCCGTTGGTGGAGCAAGTGTTTCATTTACAGCTGCTTTCGAACGACTCGACTGTCCAGAATCACATCCTCGACTACCTCGCAGAGAGCAGGAACGTGGAAATTTTCATCAACTCAAGGACAGTCGCAGGTGATCAAAATCCTGGTCTTGATCCTTTGCCTTAACTCAAACAAAACTATTCAGGATACGATGCCATCGAGCGATGGGGCAAAACAACCCAAAACACTTCCCTCAACAACTTCTCCTTCACTCCACCCAGAATGATGGACATCCTACACCTACACCACCCACCACCAGACAACTCAAACTGGGAACATCGAAGCGCGCGAGTTTCCAGATTCCTAACAAACCGCGTCGTTGTTTCTCGAAACCTTAAAACACATTTAGTGGAAGTGTTGGGCCTGGGTGACGCAGTATTAGGGAAGCTAGTCAATCATTCAGATCCACACAGCAACTCTCGCTGTAACAACGCAACAGGTGTTACAAACAGCGGCCGATGCACTCCCCTCACGGGACCCGATGAATCCAAAATATCAATCATATACCCACCACTCGATCTCACAAATTCACCAGCATCAAACCAAGTCACACCCGTGCTCCAAAAACTTGTCGATTTGGACAGCTCAAACATGGAAGTAACCTCAAAAGCGCAAGACGTACTATCTCATTTATTCCTCACTCAACAAGCAAATACACAACCAGCCCTGCACTTCCTCGGCAGACTCACTGCACAAAAGGATCCACTCATGTGGATCAACGTCGCATCCAAAGCCCGCTCGCTATACACAGACCACTCCCCAACTCCACCAAACATACATTTCATTGGCTCAGGCGACCTACTTCAAGAAATCCACCGCCGCCTCCAACTCGACAAGCATCTCGAACCACCCAACCTCCCCAATTTCCAAACCCAACACCCTATCCTCATAAAGCAATCTTCATCAACCCATTTCCATCTCGAAGTTTCACATGAACAAGTCCTCCATGTCCTCCTAACAACCAGCATAAACGCTGTAACACTTTTAACATCAAAATACGAAGGTGTACCGATCGCTGTTCTCGAAAGCTTAGCGTTGGGGATCCCGGTTGTGACAATGTGGTGTGGCGGGACTTCTGAAGTGTTTGAAGCGGCCACCGGGGCAGAAATAGCCATCCCGTTTGGCACAACGATAAATCTTGGAAAAGATTTGCAAACAGTTGAAGTGGAGTCGTTGGATCGTTCGAAATTCACGGTTACCCGGATGCCGCTGGGATCTCTGATCCATGTCAAGTGCGATAAACTTATTCGAGAGGGATACAAGCGTGATGTCGACAGTGACACACATGCACAGCACAAGTATACTCAGGCCCAAGTTGAAGCTGTCATGGCGAGCGAGGTGCTGCGGTTTTGGAGGGAAATGGAGGAGGACAAGACTCAATCCCCTCTTGAGAAGCGAGCCATGCGATGGTTTCAAGGGAAACGAGTGAGGAGGAAGTTTGGGGTAAAGTCGTTCCAAAGCGAATGGACGCGAATTCTTAAAGAGAGTTGGAGTAAATAAACGAGATGGATGCAGTCAACCGTAGTAACACCAAAGTTTATGCTGCAAACCTCATTCACAAAAGTCCGTACCCAACACTGTGCATGAACACAAACACACAGTACCAATCCCCGAAAATTCCTCAACAAAACTCACCATGGATCGGATGCTCCCACTGCTCAAGATGCATGCAAATGTATCGTTCAATCGAAGCACTTCGTCCGATATTTGATCATGTGCTTTAAAATGTCCAGAATGACATTTCTGGGTCCAAGATTCATTGAAGCCATCCAGCGAAGGGTCTTCGAAATTCATTCCCGCTTCCACCCATCCAGCGAATCCATCTGTACTGCCAGTTCTACCGAAGCACAGCTATCCGACACACCCACCTTTAGACGCCCAGTTCCAGAATGGCAACTCTACAAGCAGCAGCCATCTCCAACATTGTCTTCCTCACACCCACGCAATGCACATCGACAGTCCAATTCACTGGCTTCAACATCCAAAACTACTTTACAAAGGGCCTCACACAGGCCGCAAACTACTCCGACTGCCAGTCCGCCGTACTGGAACTGGACCCGCTGTCGAACGGCTTCTTTTTTGACCCGTCAACAACTCCACCGACTTGCCAGTTGAAACAGTTTGATGCTCGACCAGGTGCAAATCTGTTTATTTTCACACCTTCAGGAATGGTCAACTTGGGTTCGCGTGGAGGAGACGCATTTAAACAGCCCGAACTCTCTCTGGGAAAGACCATCAAGACAACCGGATCCGTCTGTAGCTCCATCTGCGCAGTGAACCCAGCATGCGCGATCAGCGCCTTCGCATCCGACACAACAACAAGCTCCACTGGCTGGTGCTACCCAAGCACGCTCCAAAAAACCAACACATCCTCCAGCCTCACTTTATTCACGGGAAGAAGACCCTGTCCATCCACTCCAAACCTCCCTCAAGAACTCGATCAAGTCCCGGTCGAAGTCAATAAACCCGTCGCCGAACAATCGCCGAAACCTGAAAAAGCTCGAAAAGTGTCTGCGATTGCTGGCGCAGCTGACGCGGACACGGATTCAAACTCTACAACCACTTCATATGCACAGACACCCAGCAATAGTACCACCAACATTCCCATCAGCGTCATCATTGCCGCATCAACCGTAGGTGGCTTCACGGTCATTGTAGGAATCCTATGGGCACTGCATATTCGACGGTGCCGCCGAAAACTGATTGCACCGATAGATGCAAAGCCAGTGTTTGACACGAAGCTGGGGTACGTCCCACCCGTGATTCCCATTGCCAAAGACGATGCGTGCAATGCGTGGTACCTGAACAAGCGGAGGGATCCATTGAGGCAAGGTTAGCGTGTTGGTGAGAAGTGCCAATAAAAGAGAGTGCATATCGTCGGAAGGGAATTCAGGGTCCAGTTTGTTTGAATGCGGAAAATCGCACCACTGATCAAATTTAAACAAGTTTGCACTCGGCGAAACTGGCAGTTTCACCAAATCTCGCTCAAAACAAGCGCAGAATGAGGTGGAATTGAAAGCGGTTTTCATTAAAATAGGTTGTCTATCTGTTTGTCTGTCATCCGCGTTTTCCATTTCCTCCAATCAACCACCTTTGCAGAGCGGTATGGCTTCCATAAAACGCGCTGCTACCACTACCTACGCGACCACAGCAAATGGATGTGTAAGCCCAAACAACCCACAAAAACAACAAACATAATAACACAACCCTACCCGCTTCCCCTCCTTCAACATGTACCAACACTCAACAAGTCCCATCACCATAAATGTGCCTTCCTGCACTGCCTGCGTACAGTACATGGCCGAACACAGCGCCGAAATCCACGGGTTCTACTACAACACCCAAACAACCGTGTGCGGTGCCAAAGTGTTTGACTCGCTGCCTGGGAACGATCTCTTCATGTACACAACAATTGGTTACGTTGACATGGGTCCAGTTGGCGGCGCTGCCGCTGTCGTTGCCGACGTATTCACTCGGCGATGTCTTCACAGCTCACTTGTGCCGCCAAGGCTTCCTGTGCAATTGCAGTGTCCACAAACAACCAACCTTGCCGCCAATCAACAATCAAAACTGCGAAACCAGAAGAATCCATTTCCTTCTTTACTTCCAACTCTTGTACCGGTCTGGGAGAATCTCCAATTACATCACCAAGCCAGGCCTTACAACTCCCAACTTCCAACTCCACAACAAAAAGCACCGCACCATCACCCTCCTCCCAAGCCGCAGGAATCCTCGCCTCAACCGAACGCACACGTTCCACCGCAACCCTCTCCATCACATCCGACACACAACTTGACAGCAAATCCATCAACGCGCCGCGTAATTTCAATCTTCTTGGAAGTCGTTGCAGTGTTTATTGTGATTGTTTGTGTGGCCGTGTAGTCATTAATACGTCGCAATTCCGCGTGCGATCAAGTATGCATCACACGTGATGATAATTTGACCGTAGTAGCTGCGAAAAGGCCAATCAACAACACTTTGCCGGGCACTGTCACGCTGGAGAGGAAGGGTACGAATGTGTTTCGTCAGTGGTCAACCCCGGTTTTAAAGAAGGAACATGTCCCGAATAGATGAAAAAAAAGAGAACCGAGACTCCCCATGCCCATAGAGAACAGCCTAAAACACAAAATGATAAAAAGTCTATCTCTACTCGCCCCCAGTTTATGCAACAAACCAAAAAACCAAAAAACCAAAAAACCAAAAAACCAAAAAAAAAATCAACTCCTCGACCTGCCCAACGCATTCAACACACGATCCAACCGCGGCGACATTGGCTTCCACCGCCTCAAATCTTGAATCAACATGGCTCGCCTCCGATCCCCGCTTCCATCAGAATCAATCGACACTGTCTCTCCCATTGTCTCCCGATTCGCCAGAATCCACGCAGGCACAACAACGACTTGTTCTGGCTGTCGCAAGCGGTACACGTATGCGATCCATAGGAACCCTAAGAGTCCGTACAGGTTTGGGTATGTCGGATAAAATGGAATCACGTTCTGGTTGAGGAATTGGATAGCCTTGTCCAAAAAGATGCAGAATGCGTAGAAAACGATAATATTGTTGGCGCTCCTGTATAGTTTTGTGTCACACAAAAAGGACAAAGTCAGAACATCAAATCTTGCGCCAACACATCAATAAAAAAAACAAATTGCACTCAACTTGACCATCCACAACTTTGCCTCCATCGTCCACAACAATTTCCACTCCTCCCCTACCCCGGCAACACGGCTACTAAAAATATCCTGTGGGAACTCTGGCTGTTTCGGAAACACCAATTCCCAAGACGCCTCACGCATCCACTCTGCAATCTCCTGTCTCGCAAACTGGAAAAAACTCGCAGTCCCAGTATTCACAACTTCCGACTGCACACCACCTGTATCTGCTGCAACCGGGACAGCATTCTGCGCCGGTGGAACCACCACAGCAGCAGTAGCAGTAGCAGCAGCAGCAGCGGGTACACTCTCCTGCCGCCTACTCCTCAACCCCGTCGCAGACATACCAACAGGGATCCCAATCGAATTCACTCCACTCGTCCGAATCGATTCAAGCTTCACTTTCAAGGTGGTGCAATACTTGATTGAATTCTGGATATGCACGTTGGCCGTCCAGAAGAGGTAGTAAAAAACGGCAATGCCAAACGTCCAAAACGAAAACATGAATTCAATCTTGTACGAGCATAGAACGCCAGTCAGTGAGTACAAGAACGCAGCTCCTTTTTTTTTTTAAAGATTCCAAAAATTAAAATCAGAACAAAATAGTTAACCACTCACCCAACAACGACCGCTTCTCCAACGGTGACATGTGAAACCTCAACACCCCCCACCCCTTCGCCATCACCGCAAAACATGCAATCATTGCAAAATCATTTGCAAAAACAACACTGTTCTTGACATGAAACAATATCCGCGCATGTTCCATAGACGTTGTCGCAACAACTCCGGACCCAACCAAAAAATATCGAACAGTTTTATACGCAAACCAGGCAAGTTTCGTCACAGGAATGCTTGTCAAGGATGTGTGCAGTTTGTTGCGCATGTTCATGTTTCGAAGCCATGCAAAGATCCAACCAAAGAGGACCAAAGTCCAGAGACATAGGAATACGAGGTCAATGTACAGTGCTTGGATTTCAAAGGATCCCAGGTATCGCACGTAATCAGGTCCGGGGTTCGTTGCTGAAAAGTCCTGTGCAAACAACAACAAATCATCAAATCTCTCTCTGAGAGAAAAACAAAACAAAGGTTTATCGCACAAAAAACACTGCCCCTTACATAGTTGAAGGATATCGACGGAGATGCCGGGTTTGCGCAGGCAATAATGAATGAATCGTAAATTCCAGTAGAGTTGATTCGAACCGTCGCTGTCATGGCATCCCCACCGCCACCAACACCATCCAGATAGTAACTGAAGGGAGTCACTGCACATCCAAAAGTTGCATTCGTTCTGCGACAAAAGAATTTCGAAATCGAGAGCTGATCATTGTTTTCGCTGAATGTGAAACGGGATTGATCGCACGTTGCAAATTGCAGATACGAGGAGGGAGACAGCGGCACTTGCGTCTCATTCGTTGGAGTGAGCGGCTTTGACACAGTTGGTAGTGTTGCTGTGAAGGAGGACACTGACAGGGACACGGTTCCGCCCTATGCAGTCCACAGATCAGTTCCACAAGTTGCAGTTTTGGCATGGGTGCAAAGCATACCTCGAGAAATGCGAATCCATCTTGCGGCTTTGTCAATGCCCAGTACCTGATCCTGTTTCCTGCAAACGGCTGCAATGTTGGCATAACAGAAATATTATTTTGAACTATGATTGGACAACAACACACATTGGTGTCTCCCAAAAACACCAAAACAACAACAAAACACACTTCCAAATTTTTCACTCCTTCCCCCTCCACAACGGCTTCATCCCAAACCACCCCTTCTTCTGCCCGGACGGCCTCCTCTTTGTCCGGTTATCAATCAACACAAACCGCTTTGCGGAACGCATGCCATGCCGCTGCACATCCGCACTCAACACATTGTATTCGTATTCGTCCGTTTCTGAATTCTTGACTTGGTTCACGTATACGGTTCCTTTTCCGTTGGGTCCTTCGAGTGCGAAATACATGACCACCATTTTGTCACCGCCTTGATCGTCTTTGTAGATTGTGCGACTGAAAGAAGAAGAAGAAGAAGAAGAAGAAGAAGAAGAAGAAGAAGAAGAAGAAGAAGAAGAAGAAGAAGAAGAAGAAGAAGAAGAAGAAGAAGTGAATTAGTATTGCAGAGGATCAAGGGGGGAAATAAGAATCCACAGGGTGGGGTTTACTCACGTCACGTTCGTCTCACCGCCTCTGGGTCCCTTCCCACCATGACCTCTCATTGGCAACCCAACCATATCCACGACCTATTGAGAAAACAAAAGAATGTCTCTCATCAACAAACAAAAAGAGACAAGATTACCGTCTCCCACTCTCTCACCTGCGGATGCCGCTGCACCTTCTCAAACGCATCATCAAACAACTTTTCCGCATGATATCCCTCGATAAAGTCAGACACGACATATGAGATTGCGAGTCCTCCCGCTCCAACACCCGCCAAGATTACACCCAGGTACCCAGTCGATATGGTTCCATCCCATACTGTTGTTTTTCGGAAAAGTCAGTGTGTTTCCGCGTCGACATGCATGAGTGAGAGTCAAAGAAAGGAACAAAAACTCAACTCTTTCTCCAAATGGATTCCTTTTTCGGCATCGGTTGTTTCGCATGTGTGTTGGCTGAGTTGGATGAGTTGGATGACCCAGATCCAGACCCTTGCTTCGCATTCAGATCGATACGTCCCAGCCGAGTTGTGGAGTATTGTTGAAGCTGCTGCAGCGTTGTTGCTGTTGTTGGTTTGAAGGATGCATGCAGGAACGGTGCTCGGCACACTCGGACGGCGAGAATATTCCTCATCTCTCTTTTTTTTTTTAAAAAAGAATCTTTTTTTATTCAAAGAGGTGCAAGAAAGGGAGAGGTGCAAAAAACAAAAGGATGGATAGAACTGTTTTTTCAAATGTTCCGTTTCTCTTCACCGCTGACAATGCGTTCATAGTAAGGATCAAGCTCCTTCTCGGTCGATCGGCCACCGGCAGCCGCAGCTCCAATCAACAGCACTCCAGCAACAGCTGTATCGAAAGAACAGTTGAATGAGATGCAAATACAAAAACACTCTGAGAACTGCAATGCAAACCTGAAAACTGTCCCACAAGACGCGCATTCACAAACTTTTGGGTCATGAAAATGTCCTTCCGTGAAAAGTTGTAAACGAGTGCGGTTCCAACAATACCAGCATACGAGTAGCCCAACAGCGAGTACTATGCATCACAACAAAGAGGGGGGAGAGTGAGCAAACTGGGTGTATGTCATGGGGACAAAAAAGAGCAAAATCAAAAAAGGGGCCATACCTTGTTCTTGAAAGCAGCACTCTTAATCTGCTCCATATCCCACTCACTGCTGTTGAGTTTGAATGGATTCGATGACTTGAGTTCCACCTCGTCTTCTTGACTGATTGAAAACTTTTTTGCAAACTCTCGATCGGCTTTCATAGCAGCGCGATCCGTTTCAGTAAAGAAACCAGCGGTGGTGGCAGCAAGAACCAACGAAATCTACGCACCACATGAGTGACTTAGTAAGGGGGGGCTCTTTGGGCAATATGAAGACAAACAGCTCTCTCACCTTGAAGGGAAGAGTAAGACCTCTAAACAAGGACGAGTAATGGTTCAATCCAAAGGACGCAGCCAAAGCACCTGCAGTGGTGACCATACCCATCTTGGCGCCCTCAATGAGAACTTGGCCGTGGATCTTGTCCTTCTCCTCGCGTCTCAGACGGTGTGCTTCCATCTTGTCTGGGATGACAAGGTCCTGCGAGTGGTGGCCCATGGAGACTGACATTGTTGCAGTTGGTTGGTTGGTTGTTCGGAATGTTCCTTTTTTTCAGTTTTGTGTGATGCTGGCGCTTACGAAGCAATGGGGCTATTTATAGACTCACGTCATGGTGACTCACACCCGCTCCGATTACTTATCACGGTCGATTCACCTTATTCTGTTTCACGTTCCGAGAGTCCCGACCGACCAACCGACCGATTGATGCCATCATCCATCCATACATCCCGTCCCATCCCATCCCATCCCTGTGGACAATATCTCTGATGTGACTGATCCCCACCCGCACTCATGAACAGAGACAAACATCTCGGGACACTCGGGACATCCCCGGACCCACCGATTCCTTCAAACATCAATAGTATGCAGATATTCAAGCAAAAAACAAGAAAGTCGGTTTGTTTTTGTTCATGGAGGCGTGATTCAATACTTGAAACAAAATGAATGCTGGTTGGTGGGGTAGCCCTGATAATTGTTGAGCCCAAACGCGCCATTGACAAACCTAAGTGTCATGAAGACTTTGGTCATTGTGAGAAAACGGTTGCTTTCCCATGATTTCCAAGCGTACGAGCAGCGTAACCTGTGTTGATGGCAATTCGTGGTCAGTTTTTTCTCATTTCTCTCAGTCTACCAACTCCTCATACCAAATAACAAGACATCTTTTGTTCTATGGAAGCACTTGCTTCAATGTGCCTACTCAATGCCGGTTCCAGATTCAAGCTCATCCTCATTCGAAATCGAAAACATTTATGCAAATTCGCGATCGGCAACGCCTATCAGTGAGCTGAATAGTGTCCGCATTCGCAACGCCACACTTTAGACAATGTTTATCGCTTTCTTTTGTTTACCATTCTTGTCAGTGGTGATGCTGTTTTATATGTGATTTGATCGTTGTCACGTGATTTTCTGACAATTCCAATTTTTCAGAAAAACAACAAAACAAAACAAAAACAAAACAAAACAAATGCACTCTCACACGGTAAAAACTACACCGCTTTTCATTGACAAATAATTGACACAAAATATACAAAAATAATTCAGTAAAAACAAACTCAATATACAACAAAAACAAGACATACAAAACACATGAAAACGTTTCAACAAAAACTGCCACCACGCAAAATGAACACATCTTCAAAAGACCAACAAAAATCACTTCTCCGCCGCATGAATTAACAGACTAATCCCATCCACACCACCACTCACATCCCCACGCACACTCCCACGCGAACCCGGGACGCCAGCTGCTGGCATCCATGGCGTCGCCGGTGGACTCCCTCGACCACCCTGCGCCATCATAACCGGCGCAGAATGCCAATACGACTGCTGGATACCCGCAGGAAAGTAGGGTGAATGAAACCCAGGCGGCATGTGCATCAACACTGGGGTGGAAATTGCCGCTTGACCATGAATCCCGCCAGGATACACGAGCATATATGCAGGTTGCTGCTGCTGCTCCCCTATTTGAGTTTGAGGATACTGCAGGGGATGGTACATGACTGGAACAAAGTCATGCATGGTCAAATTTCTTTGTCGCTTTTTAGGCGATGATTTTGCAGACGTGAGTGGAGTCGCTGATTGGGTTGTTGTAGTCTGTAACGGTGGTTTTATGTGGTTTGAAGCGGAAGGAGGGCTACTGTTGACTTGCTGGTGAACTGTTGTGGGTGTTGTTGTGGGCGTTGTTGTGGGCGCTAAAGGCGCTGGTTCAACTTGCTCGCGCTTTCTCGGCATCTCATCATCCAATGTATTCGGTTGAGTTGGAGCCGAGAACGGATTCACAGGACCCATCCCATCGACAGAGGGACCAGATTGTGCATGAATCATTTCTCCACCAATAAACGCAGACCCCCCAAACGGCACAGCATAACACGCCGAAAACTGCGGCTGCTGTGGCTGAAACAATACCGGCGACCGAGGCTGCACTTCCATCGGCATATCCGAAAACGGTTGGTTTTCAGAACCAGCGAGTTTCTTGGCTCCGCGTTTCGCATATTTCCTGGCCGGGTTGCTTGGTTCTGGGGTGCATAGTTTACACTTTTTCCTTATTCGGCGATGTTGGCTGTTTTTTGAGAGGAGCGGTGCGCGCGAGCGTGTTAGCACCCGCGTTTTATTGGACAAGCGAAATAAAAAATATACTGACCATAATGAGTTTGTAGTGACACCTTCGTCGAAACATGCGCGACACTGTGTACATTGATGGAAATTTTCAGTTCTTATTCAGTGTTCAAAATATGAAAAAGAATGGGCTGACCGAATATCGCTGCCGCCGATGATGGCAAATTGTGGATCCGCCCGTGCCTTCATCGTAACACTGAATGCACTAATTCACGGTCGAGAAACAAAAAACTCATCACGTCAGAAACTGGGGGCAAAACAAGAGGCAAAACAAGTTTTTTTTTGGTTAACCTGACTTCGCCGCTTGTTGTGATGGCAAATGGATGGCATGAAGGGTCCTTCTGGTTTACGGAGATACAGCGGAACAGGTGCTGAGCGTTGAGTTGATGGATTCGATTCTTTCGCGTCAGGGGATGCATTTGGTTGTGATGGTTGAGATTCTTGTACTAGGGATGGAATGAGTGCTACTGTTGCTGTTGATGGACTGTCCAATGCATGCATGACGTCGCGTTGCGGAGTGCAATGGATGTCGGCCATTGTCGGAGCTTGTCAAGGTTGTTTGTTTTGCTTACCTTTTTTTCTCGACCCGCCCAATTGCCCCACCCCCACCCCTTGCTTCACAAAACCATGAAAATCTTTTGACGCAAAAATTGTAAATCACGTGCTTTATGCAAACGGGCAAAATGCAAAAAGGAAAATGCGGGTGTAAAAATATGAGAAAGGGAAAAAAAGAGAGAAAATAGGTATGTTCAGAAAGAGAGAAAAGAGGTTAAATGTGTGTGCGTAGTTCAAACTCAATCCCGCGAAGTGTTGATCTTCAAATTCGGATACCGCGCCTTTTTTCGCTTAAACCCATCTTCATCGATAAGTCTCGTCTCATCCGAGTAAAACTCTAGCGACGGCCTTGGTTCCGGCACAGATTCGTTCGTGCGAGGGGGAAGACTTGCATCGCGTACAAACAGGGCTTGGTTCGATACAGCAGCGGCTCGGAATGCGTCCAGATTCTCCATTGAGGTGGATCGCTTCCTGCCTTTATTTGCTGCTGCTGTTGCGGCCGGTGCTTTGGGTGTGAATGCTCGTCGAAGAAATGTCCTCTTTTTGGGTGGGTTGCTTTCGACATCTCCTCGGTTGTTGGAATCCGATACTGATGATTTTTTCATAGTCTTGCGGTGCACAAAGATGCATACACCAGCTACAAGAAGTCCCAAGAGAGCAGCGGCAACCCCCGCAACAACGGCAATCTTGGGTACACTCCAAGTTGGAGCATCGTTCGACGAAGCTTGATTTTTGGATGCATTTTCAGTTTTGGTGTCGCTCGCAGAGTCCATGATCATTTCATCCTTTTCCTCCGTTGTGACTTGGTTGCTGGGTTGCGCTCCTTTGATTTCAGGGGCTGCTTCGAATCCTTCGGCAGCACCTTCCTGAGCCACTCTCATTTCTGCATCCCCGGCACTTTTCGCATCCTTGTTCTTTTCCGGCCCTTTATCGGCGATAGCTGGCGGCTCTGTCTTTTCAGGCTCCCCTTCCGCCCCTTCCAAAATCTTTTCAATCTCACTGTCTACCTTGACATCACTTTTTGCCACCCCATTCTTGACCCCCTTCTCCTCACCAACCATCACCACAGCCCCCCACACTCCCTTCTCATCCCCACACTTTTCTCCAGTAAAAAAACTAACAGACACGCCCAAATTTGTTGGCTTCATTCCAGCCAACACACATTCTCCACCTCCAAACACTGCCACAGCACAACTTGGATTCACGCGGCATGTTTCCCCACACACTTTTGATGATGCGCGGAGTGCTTGACCGAGTGCGTACCCGGGTTGCAGGAACGCTGCACCGCCAAACGCACCGAGATCGACCATCCCACCATCTCCAGGCGTGTACATGAGTAAATTGGCGCCAGGAAGGGAGTCGAACCGTTTTGGCTGTTGTATATGTCATCACTTTTAGATCACAGTAGTTTTTTGCAGCGTTGGCAGTTAGGTTTTTTACCTGGCATACAGACGGTGACTTTGTCTCATCAAAGTAAAAACCATGGTACTGTGTCCGTTTTGAAGCTACAAGCTGTGCGCATTCAGAGTATGTTTTGCCGAGAACGGGGACACCTTTGTTGAAGGATCGTGGGAACCCGAAGCTAGAGAACCGGGTAATAGAGACTTGCTGCAAAGTCGACGCAAAGGGTAACTGTTTAGCGTTGTCACTCAACCGTGTAGGGACAATGCTACTCACACATGCAGTTCCGTCAGTGACTGGGAGGATGGAAGTTGTGGCAGCAGCCTGCGGTGAAGCCATGGGATGGATGGACGCAAGGGTATGTGGATGGGAGAGGGGCTAGGATTTGTGCAGTTTCTTACACAAGGCTCATAATGACAAAAGTGAATGAACGGTTTTTTGTGTTTTTCGTAAGTCCGAAACAAACAAATGAATTGTGTTCTATGAATGACAAATATTTTTTTTTAATATTTATAATATTTATATTGTAAAATGAAGCATGCAAAGAAACGAAATGCCAGAGAGAGAAAGAGAGAAAGAGAGAACGGAAATAGATGATGCAAAAATATCTGTGCAAGGAAACCGAAAAAAAAAAAAAAAAAAAAAAAAAAAACAGTTCACGCCCTCGACGACATTTGCATAAACAAATTCCCATCCCCAGAATCCCTCCTCTTCCTCCCTTGAACATCCACCTTGACCCTCATCATCATCCTCTGCCGCCGATAAAACAACACTGCCCCAGCAACAAAGAAAATCACAACAACCCCCGTCAACGCTCCAATCACAACCGCTTTCACGGGAAACTTTTTATCCAATGCAAGTTTCGATTCATCCAATGCAGAAGCTCCATTCACGGTCATGTTCATTGCAGGTTGCATGCCGCTGGTGCTGCTGCTCGCAGGTCTCAAAGACGGCATAGCTTCCGTCGTTGGTTCATTGGGTCTTGATTCACGCGAAATCGGTACAGCACCACCAGAAGTCGGCTCAACTTTCGCTTTCGCAACAACTGCATCACATTTGGTACGCGTGTAAAACCCAGTAATGAGTCCAATCTCTGTATGCTGCATGGTAGCCAAATCACACCGCTTCGTAGCCCCGCTAAACACTGCAACCACACATTTCGATATAGCTTTACACGCAGCTACGCATGAATTGTCACTCGGTGTCTGCAACGATTGCAACGCAACCATAGAATTCGTAAACCCCTTCCCGCCAAACGGTCCCAAATTCTCAAACCCCGTAGTCGGCGTGTTGATGTAAAGTGAGTTTCCGGGTATCGATGTGAAACTGAGTTTTTGACAGGTTGAAGGTGTTGCGGCAGAGTTGAAGATGAATCCGTTTGCTTGGTCTTGGGTATTTGAAAAGAGGAGCGCACATTGAGCAAAGTTTTTGACGGGGGATGGGGGTCCGTCAAGAAAGAAACCGGGGAAGCCGTAGTCGGTGAATTGTGCGATCGTGAATGTCTGTTTTCGGTTGAAGGAACAAGTCAGCAGTGCACTACCCTCAAGAAGCCAGCACTCACGCATCGGGAGACGGGATCGGTAACAGTCGTGGTGGATGCTAGGGAGAGAGGACTGGTCATGGTATGGATGGATGTATGGATGGTGGGATGCAAGGATGAGGGAATGTAAATGAAAAATTGAAGGTGTCAAAAATGAGGCGCTTTCAAACTTCCAGCTATGAATATGAACATTTGATAATGACAAAACGCTAACAGCGCATTTTAATGCCTCTTTTAATTGCTTATTTAATTCAGCACTGCTTCGGGAAGGGTCCACTGTCTTCCATGGGATGTGTATGACCGTGATTGCTGCGGGGATTAGTGTGGAGCTACCATGTTATGTTTGGGTAATGATACTGCGCTTAACTATGCCTCGCGTGAGATAGAATTGTGCCTAGCCACCCTTGGGATCTATTGCAGCCTCACTTTCCACTCCCACCTACCGACTTTTTAGTGCGCCGGATGAGGTTTCGACACGGATGAAAAAGCTTTTTTTTCATCCCAACATCCCGGGGTCTTCCCAAGTTGCTTCTGGCAACACTACCGTTTCTGCCTCACACACGATTTTCAATCCGTCCCTGCACCCCTGTACACACACGCAGAAACACGCCGCAGCACCAAAATGCGAGTGCCAAACATGGTCTCAACTCTTATCCGTGGGCATTTATGTGCAATGACAACCTACTTCTCTGCACAGGACAACACATTCATTGCTACAAACAATCGGATTTATAAACAAGGCCAGTCTCAAGCAACGCCGTTCATCAAAAAGAATCATGTGAAGAGCGTGAAAAGAGTACAGCCAGTTTATGAGACAGAGAGAGTGAGGGAGAAGGATGATGTCCCAACCCTTTTTCCCTCATGACGCACTGACGCAGGAGTCATGAGGAAACTTTACAGATTGGTAAAAGTAGTGTAAGTCTGCTCTTTCACAACGCCATTTCTCAACTTTCCACGGGTGTGATTTAGAAGTCGATGGTATAGTCGTGAGGGTATCGGAGGGCATGGGAGTGACATTTGATGTCATGAGGGAAGCGGGAGATGGAGAGAGTGAGGGAGATATTGGACATGGGCTCCTCAGGCGCACTGCAAGCAAGGCGGCGTATGAGCTGGACAAGTCGTCAGGTCACGCACTGCCTTCGATCTTGGTGTGATTTTTTAATGTGGAAAAGAAAAAAAGAAAGGGTGTAAGTGCTGATGAAATCCCCCGAAACGCGGTTTTAGCCAACTGTTGATCACGGCAGAGATCGATCCCTCGTTCTACCTCCCTCGTAGAGTGCATCCAAGGAGTTTACTGAGCAGTAAGGCGGCTTGTTGCTGATGGCGGGAGATGATGCTCTCAACACATTTGTGCCTTCCATCTCAGCACACACACACGCAATACCACCAATCGATTGGCATATCTCATCACAGTACCCTCCCATGCTGCCCCAGTCGCTTTCATCAACACTTAATTTAACGATCGTAAATAAACGCCTCCAAATCGCATCCAAAAAGAAAACCCAAAAAAAGAACTGTCTCATAACCATGCTCGCGACCACCCTTGCTACTGCCTTGACCCTCTTCTCACTCGTATCCGCACAAGGAAGCGATGCTCCTCCCTTGAACGTGTGCAGCAAGGATAAGTTCCCAGACACGTTCAAGGTCGGCTTCACCGTCCCCATTGTGCAAGTCGCTGTTGCCCAGACACTCAACAATGCAAACCCGCTCACTTGCAGGGGAACCTTTGTGTTTGTCGATGGATGTACTGTAAGTTCCCCTTTGTTATTTGGAAGTGTAAGCCAAGCGTTGTTAACACCCATACTCTTTTCTTAGTTCATGATCAAGAACTTTACATTCCTCAATGCGTACGAGTCCAAATGGTACGCCGGAGTAGTTGGAACAGTGAATGGAAAAGTCGTTGCGAACCAGAACGCAATCACGTTTGTCGAGCAGTCCGTGTCAGCTTCGGATGGGCGCGACGTGACTTTCAACTTGATCTCGAGCCCAGCAACGGCTTATTCGTTGAGTTTGCCCATTCTTTCCTTTTCGAAACTTTCGCAAGCGTTGTTGACGTCTTCTTGATGGGTGAACGAACAACAGATTCTTCAGTATCAACCAGCTCCGACTGTTTGACTTGACGCAGAAACAACTAATTTGCACGGTGGATCTTCCATGTACGCAAGCAACCTCGTTGCATTCCCATGTCAGGACAAGTCATTAATTTTCCTGTTCTAATTATAGACCAGAACCCAAACAACCCTGGTTCGAACCCTGCTGCCGCTGGTGGAGCACCCGGCGCAGCAGCATCGAGTGGAGCGATTGCGCCCGTGGCAACTGGATCTGGCGCAGCGAGTGGCTCCAACAACAACAGCAACAACACGTCAACACCGGCAAAGAGCGGGGCATCCCAGCTTGTAGCTAGCCTTGGAGCCGTGTTTGCAGCAGCATTGTTTCTCTGAGTGATGCACACAAATGGGATGCAAAAATGGGACACAAAAAACAAACGGACTCTCTATTTTTCTTCTCAAAGGAAATGATCGCATTCTTTTCTTTTCTTTCTCTTTCTCTCAGTCCGACTGATTCTTGATCATGAGTCTGTATGTTATGCATGAAGGAGAGAATACAGAAATATACAAACCTCATTTTTTACATGTTTTCTTCGCCTTATTTTACCCGCTAAAATCCACAACAAATGAGCAGCAGTCTTGGTGTCGGCCGAGTCTTTAGTGGTTCTACCGTGAGCTACTACGGAACAGGAGTCGGCGGAGATGCATCCCCCATCGGAGGCAAGGGTGCTTGCGGCATCAATCCGAGCAATGCGTGAGTCTCACATCCCTCCCCTTCACCCCCTCGTGTTCAACTGTATTCTTGGAGGTCGCTTAACGAGCCCCCCATTCTTTGCCACTGCCCAGAAACTACTTTGCAGCCATTGAACGGCCCATCTTCACAGCAGATGTATGCGGCCTATGCGCACAGATATCCTGTTCCGTGAGTGTCTAAAAAAAGACCGTCAAAAAATGGCCGTGTTCAAAAAAAAAACACGTCCCATCGTCATTCACAACATCACTCTAATCAAACGTAAAAAACCATCCAGGGAAACCAATGCGGCGGTCGAAGCACCATCGTCGAAATTGTCGATAGCTGCACATGTTCCAGTGCACCCGATTTCGGTTCCATCGCCGTCTCCATACAAGCAATGGGCGACTTACTAGGCGGTGTCGATGTAGCCCAGAATGCAGGTGTGATTCGGAATGCACAATGGCAGGTTGTACAGTGTCCCAGCAGTTTTGGACCTGGTGTTGTTGTGCCAGGCACGTCACCGATTTCTGGATCGGGCCGGTCGTCTACTTCCATCTCTGCATCCACCGCAACTACCACTACCGTTACTAGTGACGCGAAAGGTACTGATTCTGTCATTACTACTTCTACTGTTGCTCTCACTTCCACTTCCCCCCCCCCCCCCCCCCCATGTTACAACACAAAAAAAAAGCATTATTAATACTAACGAAAACATATTCCCCATCACTCCAGCAAATACCTCATCGTCTGGTCCGAACCTTGGCCCTATGATTGGCGGAATCACCGCCGCAGCCCTCGGCCTCATTGTCATTGCCTTTGTCCTCTGGCTGAAGGCGCGTCAAAACCGCCAAGCAAAAGAAGAATCCTCGTACCACACCAATTCCCAATTCGCTGCCAGCAGCACTCGATCCAACAGTCAGATTCCACCCTCAATGGCGGGAGGTGGTGGTGGTAGCGCTGACCGGCCCATCGATCATTCACATTTGGTTTCGGCGAGTCCTGACCCGTTGTTGGAGCAGTCGCGTGGGCAGAATGATGGCAACTTTTTGGTTACTCCTGCGGCATATGTTCCAGCAGTTTCGTATGGATACCAGCAGCAGAGGCAACAGCAGCAACAGCAGCAGCAACAACAGCAACAGCAGCAGCAACAACAGCAACAGCAGCAGCAACAAACTTCGCCTGTTTTGTCTCCCACTTACGGCGCGCAATCTGCCATTCCGTATGGATACCCAGCCCATGCACCCCCCATGTACGGATATCCTCAGCAGCAGCAGCAGCAAACTGCAGTGTTACCGCAAATTAGCCATGGAGACTATTCAAGGGAATGGGCGCAATATTTCCAAGACCATCCTGAAGAATATGCAAAGTATTACGGCGCTGCTGCTGCAGGAGGAGGAGTTTCATCGCGTTAAAAAGTGATTCGGCTGTTTGCTCTTTTGGGAAAGAAATTTATCCTCTCTCTCTTTTTTTTTTTTTTTTTTTTTTTTTTCATCTATTATATTTGTGAGACATTAAACATGTATGATTGCATCTCTCTCATCTACTTGGGTACACACGCGTTTAGAACCCAGTTGGGTTCCCTCATCCACTCTGTTCATACGAGGGAAGAGTCAGGTTCAAATGCCGCTGCACAACCGCGTCAACGGCATCTTCAAGAACGACAGCATCCGCAAACACGAGTCCCAACTGCTCCGAAAAATCATTCCTCCGCATCGTAACCAATCTTGATCCATTAATATCCCGATCTAGGATCACACGCGAAAAAAAAAAAAAAAAAAGAAAACTGTTCAGTTCAAAAAAAACAAAAACAAACAGAATACACACGTGTGTTTTTTTACCTACAACCCTCGCAACAATCTGCACCTCCAAATCGGGCAACTGCGCCGCACACCACACTCCAACATCATTCACAGTCCATCTGGTTGGATGTACGCTTTGCAAGTCGCGTGCCGGTTGACTTGGTGTTTCTTGCTTTTTGTAGTCGGGAGTAGTTTTGGGGTATGTTTCGATGGTGGTGTGTGGGATGGTATCGGTGTATATTACGTCAAAGAGGGATACTTTTACAGCGTTTGACGGTAGACTTGCGATGGTGGTAGTGGCATCTTTTTCTCCTCCGTGCAGCACAGAAACAGTACTGATAATATCCAAGCAGTGTCAAAAAATCACTGAATACCGTGTAAATAATACATATGCAACAAACCCATCACTCAAATTAGAGTCCGGCTGTGTCAGACTGGGTTGTTGGTCATCTTCATCAAGAATGTTGGCAACGACATGTGTTGCTGTTTGGGTATCGTCCTTTTGTTGTTGGGTCGGTGGTGTGGGTTGCTGTGGTCGTTTCTTTTTACGGTAAATGTAAACCCCCAGCACGCATGCGAGGGCAAACACTGCAACGGCGGCAGTTATGAGGATCCACTGTGTCACTCTCACTCCTTTCCATCCAAATAAATAAACACAATATGAAACAAAAAACCAAAACAACGAATACATACCTTGCCCCTCGCCAGATCGATCCTGAGTATTCAATGAGGCACATCGCGCGCTTTGCAATCTTGCAGTGAAACAGTTGGCATCCCCGCTGAATCGTGAATTTTCCCATAGACTTGGCGGGACTTCACCCGTAAGCGTGTTGTTGAATACATCGAGTCTGAACCACGTTTTTGTGGAAAATGCGGTGGGGAGAGGGCCCGTCAATGAGTTGTTGCTCAGATCCCTGTTTTTTTTTAAATGTGTTTAGTTGGGCTTGTGTGTCGCGATAGGCAAAACTGTTTACGAACAAACTAGTCAGCGATGTAAGCGCACCCAGCTCCGACGGAATACCTCCCACAAGACCCGTATTCCCCAAGTGTCTATTAACGCAGTTCAATTACAACAGTGCAACCCATGGGGTAAAAACAGAAGCAGTGTACTCTTACAATAACCCCAGACTCTTCAACAACCCAAACTCGGTGGGTATCGACCCGGAGAGAGGCAGGTTGATCATGTAAATACCATGCAGGGTCTGGACTTGGGACCATGCCGTCGGGATCGGGCCCGAGAGTCCGCTATACGAGATGTCGCTGAAAACGAGCGTTATGAGAATGGAAGTGTCCATGGTGTTTCCATACATTTCTTGGAGAGCAGGAGGAAGTGTGGCTGGTAATCGTCCCGTCAAGTTTAAGCGAGCCAAGTTCCTGCGATTGAGGAGGTCAGCGGCAAGGATCATACGCAAAAAAAACTCGAGAGACATTACAAGAAAGTGATGCTCTGACTGAGGGTCGGTATACTGCCAGAGAGTAGATTCCCACTCAAACTCCTGTTCAAACCAGGGGCTGTCAAATCAAAATGCGGGTGTACGCACATAGCATTTCGCCAAACATACAATGACTGCAAGCTCGTCAACTGCACAAGTCCCGCTGGGATAGAGCCAGTGATGTGGTTTTCGCTGACCTCAAGCTGCGTGAGTTTGTCCAAGGCCTGCAAGGGCGCCAGGGTGCCAGTGATACGCACACCATTCGACGCAACGGATTCCGCTCTACAGAATCTGGATGAAATCACAGGCAGTGAGAAAGAGGGATTTGGATATGATCAAACAGAATAGGTTGGTACATTTGAGTGATTCTGCCGTTGGAGTCGCACACAACGATGCGCTCTTCGGTGTTGAGGAAGGTGCGTTTGGCGCCGCAGCAGCTGGCTGGCGTTGTGATCCACTGCGCAATGTCCGGGAAGGCGGCAATGAGCGCGGCACAATCAGCGGACATTTCGCGATTGCTTTTTCAAAGCTTGAGCGATTTTTAATTGATGATTAGTCGCAACTCGTATCCTTGAGTGGACTTCATTTCTTTCTCATTCTATCTCACTCTGCTCATACGAGGGAAGAGAAAGCTTCAAATTCCGCTGCACAACCGCGTCAACGACTTCTTCAAGAACAACAGCATCCGCAAACACGAGCCCAAACTGCTCAGAAAACTCATTCCGCCGCATTGCAACTAACCTTGATCCATCAATATTTCTCTCTACATGGAAACGTAAATGACAAAGGCATCAAATCAAAAAAAAATAAACACTGGCATACACACGCACCAACAATTCGCACCAACAACACAGACTCAAGATGTGGTAGCTGCGCGGTACACCAAACTACAACGTCTTTTACGGTCCACAGGTTCGGATGCCTTTCTTCTACCGCACGTGCTGCATCTCCAATCGTGGATTTCAGACCCTTTTTACGCGTTGGATCCTCGGCTTCGTAAGCAGCGACAGTGTCAGTTGACTGGGTATACATCGAGTCCACCACAGAAGGTTTTAGTATAGCCACGACCCCGTTTACTTGTTTGGAAATCTCGGTGTCGTTGTTGCTCGTGCCAAACAAGGATATGACACTCCTGGATGATCTATCTCACTTTCAATAAGTTGAAATATCTGCAAAAAAAAGTCAATTCAAAAACAAACCCTCCACTGAGTGGTTGTGGATCAATTGAACGCGAGTTTCCATGGCTGCTTTCTTCATCTGACATTTTTGTTGCCAACTCCATCAGTTTGTTTTCTTTGACCGTTGCTTGTTGTTGATGGTGTTTCTTCCGGCGATGGATCAAGAGCCCGACTGCGCATGTAACACAAAGCGCCACAATTACAACGGCAATTATAATGCGCTGTGTAGCTGTAAATAGCCGACAAGGCGCCGTCAAACAGCAAACAACTGAATAAAATAATATATACCGAGCATACCTGACTGACTGCCAACAAAGGATGAATCCAGCGGTGGACAATTTGTTGCTTGCGGTTGAGTAGAGAAACAGTTGCCGCTGGCCCTGAATTGTGAATTCTCCCACAAGCTTTGTGGCACCTCCCCAGCCAGCGTGTTGTTGGTGACATCCAATTTGATCCAATATTTTGAGAAAAAAGACGCGGGAATCGATCCAGTCAACGAATTGTTGCGCAAATCCCTTTAGTGTAAGATTTTTGTGGTTAAACTGTTCAGTACTTGAAAAAAACTTGAACTAGGATTTCCCTACGCACAGACTAATCAGTGAAGAAATGGCGCCAAGTTCAGATGGAATAAATCCACGAATGTCTGAATTTGCCAAATGCCTGGGTTTTGGAACAAGTGTTTTCAGTTTTTCTCAGCAGATCACAGATGCCAATAGTTTTTTTTTACAGAAGTCTCAGACGCGCCAACAGTCCAAATTCGGTCGGTATCAATCCCGAGAGCAGTAAACCGTCCATGTAGATATCCTGGAGAGACTGGATTCGCGCCCAAGCTGTCGGGATTGGACCGGAAAGTCCACTGCGGGAAATCGCACTGGAAAAAAAAAAATGCTTCAGCAAAAAAAGCGAAATTTAACCTGGAGATTTTGGGGGGGTCGGCCCTACTTACATGACTTGCATGGCTTTCGGAAGAAGTTCAGGTAAAGGTCCTGTCAAGTGTAAATCTCCCAGATCTCTGTACCGCGGAATCGGTTGTTGGTGGGGTGCGTTTTTTTAACGTAAAAAAAATGCTCCCATCAGTCTTACATGAAAGTGATGCTGTCACTGAGAATCGGCAGACTGCCAAAAATGGCGTTCCCACTGATGCTTCTGTTGTTGAGAAGGTGGCTTAGACCAGTATTGAGAATACACACTGAAATGCTCCGTCCAACAAACATACAAATACTCCAAATTCTTAAGCTGCACAACTGCCGCGGGGATTGTGCCATTGATCCGGTTTTCGCTGACATCCAATCGTCGGAGTTCCGAAAGAACCGCCAACGGCGCAAGAGTTCCATTGATGCGCACTCCTCCTGAGGCAAGTGCTGCCCACCGACATACGCTGGACGGGGGGAAGGGGGTGCATGATGGTGTGAGCAAATGTGAAGAGCAGCACAATGCGAAGGGGTTGTACATCTGAGTGATCCGACCGTCACCGTCGCAGTCGATGATGCTTTCGACATTGCCGGCAAGCTCTCTCCGTATTCCGCAGCAGCTGGTTGGAGAAGCGCCCCACTGGGTCATGCCCGGGAATGCCGCAAGAAGTGCCGCGCAATCGTTGTTCATTCACCGTCCAATTTTGTTGGGCTTGGAATTTTGGTTGATTGGGAAGTCCGCCCATTTGCGAAGTGCCGCGCGTTGACAGTTTGTTTTTGCCGCAACGCCGTCCTTCGAAGCTGATAGCAACTGATAGAACATGATGGGACATGATGGAACATAGAAGCGGCTGGACCTGTGGATTCGGAGCCATTTGGACGCACAGCATACGCAGTATGGTTTCGTTGCTTACTGATCACGTGTCTGGCTGCGCTGCGGAATCGAGTTAGTCATGCCATATTTCATACATATTTACCATGTATTTTAAGTGGTTTTCAGTTGGTGATTTCCCTTTTCATGGGTACGCAGATGCACAACAATTACATTCGAGATTTCCACAATCACCCCCGAACAACAATGCACATTCAACATCCCAGCTTGCTTGCCGCGCTGCTCGTTCTGCTCGCCGCCATACCAGTAAAATCTCGCCGGCCCGTTCGAAAAGGACCTCTGCGCCGCGATTCTGATGACGCCCCCATCTGTGAAGCAAACTGGAACGCGACCGTGACTTATACCCGCAACGATAAAGTCAGTTACAACGGAATCAACTGGATAAGCAAAACCAATGTCAATATTATTCAAACCCCGTCTGACTCTTCAAAGCAATACTGGCGTTCTTTGGGTGTCTGCCGGGCAGACTCTGAAGATAGCTCCAACGAGTCTGCACCCACCAAGAAAAATCCCGGCACATCTGATGACGATAAGGATCCCCCTGACCCAGCGACATTGGAACCATGTGCTCCAGCGTGGGATATTCTGAAAGCATACCCGGGTTTGACGGTTGTCAGCAGCGACGGCTATAACTGGATCAGTTCCGGCTCGGTTCGTCGCGGACAGACTCCATCTAAAAATATAAACGGCGACAACTGGACACGCATTGAGCGCTGCAAAATGGAATCTTCAAAGACTGCGAGCGCAAGCAACTCTTCTTCAAGTTCATCAAGCATCAAAAGTAGCAGCCCAACATCAGAAGCAACAACACCAAACCCCACCTCAACGGCGCCAGAACCCACAGAATCCGATCCCGACACTCTAGAACTTTGCGCATCACCATGGAACATCTCAGTCAACTACCCCGGGCTCACAACAGTGAGCAGCGCCGGGTTCAACTGGATCAACTCTGGCTCCGTTCATTCAAACCAAACTCGGCCAGCAGACAAGGGGTGCGACAATTGGACTAAAATGTCTCCTTGCAGAGAAACGTGCGCAAATGCCTGGGAACCAAACAAATTCTATCGCGAGGGTGATAAAGTCTCGTTTGGAAAATTCAATTGGTTGAGGAAATCGGATCAAACCCAGAGTGAGGACAGACCACCTGTCCAGGGCAGAGAATGGGAAAAACCTGGCATTTGTTTTGAAACTACAAAGGATACCGCGTCCACGACCCACACAACCACTCAGACAGCAGTTTCTGAAACAGCAAAAGCTAGGAGCGATGGTAAGAGAAGCCGCAATATTTCATGCTTAAATTGCTTTTAAATTGCCTTGGCAGACACCACAACTGCTTCTGATGGAGATGCAACATCCTCCTCTGCCAAACCTACGGATGGAACAACGGGTAGATCTATCACCACAGCAACACCAACAACTGATGGAACCACGGCAATTCCAACTACACAAACTGGCACGACAGCAATTGTCACGGATGAAACCACAAAAATATCCACCACAGCTTCAGTGAGCACAACTGTTGACCTTCCTGCCGATCCCACCCAAACTACTACAGTTGGCACCACAGCAACTTCATCAACTGAAACTACGGGCACTGCAGTAACCACAGTGGATACAGCTACAATGACTCCTTCAACAGACACAACTTCTAAAGAGCCCTTATCGGATACCACCCAGACAGTATCCACGTCTGATGGCGCTTCTACAATCTCAACTACTGGCAAGGACACTGCAGCTCCAACCAATGATTCAACCACAACAAATGCAGATACCAACAAAGACACAACAACCTCAGCCATCACGACGTCAGCATCGATGACTGACGGAACATCATCTACTTCTGCTGGAACCGCTACTGGAGAAACTACTGGCAAGGACACTGCAGCTCCAACCAATGATTCAACCACAACAAATGCAGATACCAACAAAGCTACAACAACCACAACCAATGCAGATACCAACAAAGCCACAACAACCTCAGCCATCACGACGTCAGCATCGATGATTGACGGAACATCATCTACTTCTGCTGGAACCACTACTGGAGAAACTACTGGCAAGGACAGTGCAGCTCCAACCAATGATTCAACCACAACAAATGCAGATACCAACAAAGCTACAACAACCACAACCAATGCAGATACCAACAAAGCCACAACAACCACAGCCATCACGACGTCAGCATCGATGACTGACGGAACATCATCTACTTCTGCTGGAACCACTACTGGAGAAACTACAGAAAACACATCATATCCAACCACCACCTCCCCCACAGCCGAGAAAACCACAAATAGAACTACGTCAGCTGTATCCACTGATTCTATCAACGGTACAGCGCCCACTACCATATCCACCATTACCGAAACCAGCTCTAAAAGTACTACAACGGATGGAACTACTCCCGGCTCATCAACATCTGCAGTTTCCACGACTGCTGGAACCACTCAAGCGACTTTGACAAACGCAAGTCCTCCAACAACATCATCAACCGATGGAAGCACAGCATCAACTCCAACTGGTAGCATCACAACATCATCAGGCACAGTTTCTACCACTGCATCAACTCCAGCAGATGAAACCACGGTCACATCAACAACATCTGTTGCCACTTCCACGACTACTAAGAACACTGAAGGTACATCCTCAGAGACGGGCAAGGCGACAACAGTAACGGATACAAGTACTGCAACAGCCTCAACACCTCCAACTGACAGCTCCACCGCATCATCCAGTACCGATACTGCCGCAACACCCACCACAGCAAATAAAACCAAGACAGCTTCTTCGACCGACACAGCGAGCGCAGTTTCCTCGACTTCTGGAACCACTTCAGTCACATCTACCACTAAAGCGGAAACTTTATCATCCGATCAAACTTCTTCAGTTACTACAACATCCAGCTCGAAGTTATCATCCAGTGCTGATTCCATGAGTGGTACAACACCGTTTGATGGATCTACTGGCACTTCATCCACCGGTACAATAACTGCAGTTTCCACCACTTCTGGAACAACCGCAAAAGCCACGTCCACGGATACTACAGTAGTATCAACCACAATTACAGTGCCGTCAACAACTGATGTAACAAAATCAACTTCAGTCACTCAAACCACAACGTCGGTTCAAACTACAGATGAATCAGCAGGATCGTCGACTACTGATGGATCGATTTCTACGTCTTTGAGTGAAACCAGCGATGTGAAGACATCTTCTTTGACTTCAACAGAAGGGGAGAGTATTTCAGGTATATCCGTCATGAAATTTGCGCTGGAGCGTGTTTGATTAACAAAGTCAAACTAAAGATACGACTGGCGTTATAACCTCGACATCATCGACACCAACTACGGACACAACATCATCAACGACGACAGTTTCCAGTACAGGAGATGGTGCCACTAGTGGTGAGTTCCTCTATAAAAATATCTGGTTGAGAAAACTATCATCATATAACCGTTGGTTTATTCCAAGGGACAACAACAACCTTCAAAAATTTTGGAAACTTTACGGCAACAACCTCTTCAACATCCTTTGACCCAATCAACGACGGTGGCGTCAAAAATAGAACCTCCAAATACACTTCAAAAACACAAACATCCGCCACCTCAACCTCCGTCACAGATGCATGCTCCCCAGCATGGTCAGGAAAATTGGGATACACTAAACTCCACACACGCGTTAGCTATAAAGGATACAACTGGGAAAACCTGATGAAAATCAAAATGAACGTGACACCCACAACGGCAAAAGGACAGTGGAAGAAATTGGGACCATGCTCGACAACAACTAAACGCCGCACAACTACGACTACCGGAAAACATAAAACAACCAAAACTACTACGCGTACAAAGACATCAAAAACCACCAAACCAACACCATCAATTCCCATCTGCGAATCACCATGGTCTGCAAAAACAAAGTATGCTAAATTAGGGGCGATTGTCAGCAAAAACGGACACAACTGGAAGAATTTAAAAGTCACGCCAGCAAACAGTGTTCCTGGATCATTTGGATGCAAAAAGTGGAAATGTTTGGGACATTGCCGCGACAAAGCTTCAAAAGTGACACCAACCAGTAAATCCACCGCACCACTCAAATCCATGGGGAAGACAAAGCAGACGGCTCGCTCAAGTTCTTCCAATGCGTACGGAAGTAAAGGGAAACTGGTTACTACAATTGTGGCTCAGTCGAAAGCGACCACTGTCAGTCCAGGCGTGAGTTTGCCAGCTATTGCCGTTGTTTCTCGAAACTCGACAGTTGTGCTTCCGCCGATTGGGCAATATTCTCTCAAAAACAACAAGACTTAGACAAAAAGTCGAGATTGGGGCTGATGAGTGGTTTTTTGGTGATTTGAATTTTAAGAATTACTTGAATAAACGTTAACTTATGCATTGAAAAAACGCGCATGTACTTGTAGTTGAGCACTTCATAAAGCGGGTTTTGTTGAACAAAGATTTTCATTGAACGCAGATCCTCCCCCCCCCCCCCCCCCCAAAAAAAAATGTCAATCTCCAGACTGAACCTCATCTTCCTCGGCTTCCCATCCAGCGACCCAACAAAGGCTCATGAAGGCGTTGAAGATTCTGGAGACAGTGGCAGCGATCGCGCGTCGTTGGACGGCGGGCTGGAAACCCGTCACGCCACAAAATCAAACCAAATGTTTAAAACTGGCGGAGCATCAAGACGCGTTGTAGTAGAACTGGATGCTCTCCCAACAGATTGCAACCTAGACCAAGAAGCGGGATCTGCCACAAACAGTGTCGATCCTGTGTCTACAAAGACAACACTCACAGTGTTTGATCTCGTGACTCGATCAGCAAAACGCGCCTTGTCCGACGACATTGGAATATCAACGTGCTTTTCGTATCTGAGAAAGCGAAGAAGACGCATCATGACACGCCATCCGAAACTGCAAGGAAGTGACGCTGTCTGGGGACTCACCGTGTACAGCGGGTCGCCGGATTTCTCGCGTCTATGTCTCGGAAGCAATGCTGGTATTATTCGAGACGGGGAGATTTTATTGGTAGTCTGGTCACCTCTTGAATTCTTGGGCAAGTCGAGCATTCATTCCATTTGATGCATGTAATTTAAAACTCTTTTTTTCTTGTTTCAACAAGATTCACCCACCTCCAACGCCCGCCATAAACTCTCGGAAAAGTCGCGCACAAACGCCAAAGTAATCCCAACAGCATACGATCGAGAAAAAGTGGACGTATTTGGAGTCATTGCAGTTTCCGGAGATATCCACAACAATGGGAAACCGGCGTTTGTCACTGCTGACGCGCACTTCCACGGCGGCCAGGGGGTTACAAAAACAGAACAGTGGGCAATAACAGGCTCTAGTAACCGCTTGTTCCAGGAAGGCATCCAAGCCATTGAACAGCTGGAATCATCAATGGCAGATCAAGAACGACACAGCGACTTAATGTCAGAAGATGAAGACGAAGAAGCCGCCCTGATTCTTTCACCAAAGAGGGCTGCTAAGCTGCATGATGCTGCTGTCGAAACTTTACACGCAATATCATTGTCGCGATCCGATTCCCCATCGAAAATGTCTCCAAAGAGCACACATTTAAAAATTCTCGAAAAGCCGCCTATTGAATTGTTGACGAACTCGATCAATGCGACTATCGACAGATCGCTTTCTGCACTGAGAGTGGACGGAGTCTCCATCGAAAAGAAACCTCGACTGCTGGCGTGCGGCTCATCTTCCAGCACATCTGCAGCAATACAGCATTCGAATCAGCAATCTTCAAAAAGCACGATAAGCACATTAAAGACCTCAAAGGATGAGTCCATAATTGTCTCATTTGAGGATTTGCACGACGATGCGCACGTTTCCTTTGACGTCGAAAGCGAAGCAGCGACCGAAGATCCTTCAGAAATGGACAGCAATAATAACAGCAAATCACAGCACACTCGATCGGCATCTGACTTGGTTGCTTCGGATATGAGCCAACCAGTGCTTTCAAAAAGCGCTAGTGTTCACAGCGCTCAGTCATCCATCAAGCAAACCAGCTCGTCTTTGTCGAGCCCTCCAAACATATCCTCGTCCCGTTCTATCCGTTGCCATTTCGACCATGTAAAACTTGATAAAGATCTTTCAATCGACGGAAAGTCAATCAAGAGCATCTCATCAGTGTCCAGCAAGTCGACATCCGATAAAAGCGATGCAAGCACAATTGAATCCGGGGATCGGAATGATCAGAATCAAATGAACCCTGATGGCACACAGCCGGAAGTTCAAATATATGCAGAGAATCCCACGTCGAACAGTATCGCGTCTCTGGAACCACATCCGTTGAAGAGTCCTGAAAAAGGGCCATCTCAGCCTTCGCGTTCCGCATCTGCCATTAAACAAGACTCCAAAGCCGTTTCAAGTCACTCTATACCAAAGATTGGAAGCGTGGAGAAAGTGAGCCACTTTACAGACGCATCGCGCGTAGAAAGCAAGGACCAGTCAGAAATCCACCAGGCATCTCCAAGCGAGAATAATCTCTTCCATCCATCCAGCGAAACTGAAATCTTCAAATACAACCTCGAAAAGAATTCCAAACATTCATCGAAAGAATCGATCAAGCCTAAACCTGAAGCCGTTGTCGAACCGAGTGCGAATGACGGCGAACTTACTCCAAAAGCAAGTCGAGCAAAGAGCGCAGAAATGCATTCTTCGACCGAAACTGTGAAACATTCAATGCATCTTTTTCAACCGACTGGATCAACTTCGAATATCTTCAAATCTTCATCAACAACACCCCCAGCGAAGGAAGCGATGTCTCGCGCAAAAGATGCGGAGATTTCTCCCACTGGAGAAAAGGACCGCAGTAAAGCCAGCTTGAGTAAATCGGACAACAGACCATCTTCGCGAGGAAGCGCTAAATCTCCCGATAAGAGAAGTTCGCACGAACAGTTAAAGTCTCGGCGATCAAGTACCAGAAGCGAAAACAATCATTCCAAAGCATCATCTTCTTCAAGGTCATCGCAATCTTCAAAAAGTTTACAGTCGCGAGACAGTAGTCACGTTTCGAAAGATAGCCGAGCTAGTAGTCTGGTTTCGAAAGGTAGTCGAGATAGCAGCCATGCTTCGAAAGATAGCCGCAATGTGTCAAAGTCAGGTTCTGATCAGGAAACGCGCAAATACAGACCTGTTACCATTCCAAACAGCACGCATGGAAGCAACCAGAAACTGCGGCGACCGAATTCAAGAAGGTCAACTCACGATGAGGTAACGAGCGATTCCAGATCAGAGAGCTCCGATAAGTCCAAATCCAAACGCTCAAGCAACTCCAGCACGCAAAGTCGCGAATAATAAAAATTTTTGAATTCCTCAAATCCCATGCCCCATTGTTTCCCCCCCACATTCGATGATACCAAGGATCAACATAATCTTTTTGGAGTTTCCCGCATCCAACTCGGAAAATTACAGCCGCGACGTTTCCGACAGCACCAGCAGTTTGGTCAGCACATCTGAATCAAACGATCCTCGGTGGAAATCGGCGGGGTCCTCTCGGCGCGTTATTCTCGAACTCAAACCTGCAACAACGACAACATCCTCGTCAAATGCTAACAATTCGGCATCCCACACAATCTACGATGTCGTCAGAAGAGCAGCGCGGCGAAACCTGGCATCCGATAAAGCCATTTCGAAATGCTTTGGATACGTTCGAAAGGGAATTGTGACTCAAAAACCAAGCTGGGGTCTTACAGTATGCAGCGGCGCGCCAGATTTCTCACTCATCAACATGAGCAGTGACTGCGAGATGCTACGCGATGGAGAGACACTGTTGGAGGTGTGGTCACCCCTGGACCAGTTCATGCACAGCCAGGACCCTGTCGAAAACGAACCCTTCTTGGAGCATCCTCAGGAGGGTATCAATGCACTGGTCGTGCAGAGCGCAAGTGAAGATAAGACGGAGTTTCATCGAACTGTTCAAATTCAAGGCAGCAAGAAACCTTCGACAGATTTACGGAATCGACCGGCGTGGGTGCATCCAACTTGGAAAGCAAATGCGAACGAGAAACCTGGCGATCCTCAAAATGTCCGAAGAGGATCCATACGCGAAAAAGAACCCACCACAACAACAGTCTCAGAAATCTTCATCAGTCAACATTACCAATGATACACCCAGGCATTCCATATCCTCCGTCTCTTCTTCTTCGAATGCGAGAGAAAGCGTGCGTCCAATGACACCGATTCCCCATGGCAAGAACTGGGATCATCCAATGGGTCAACTCGCAAACAACTTTTCGACCAGTTACTTAAATTTTGAAACCGACCCTTCTCCGGTGGGAGCCGTCGTACCTGGCGGTAGGTCTGCTGAACCCATCCCTGCCTTGACCGCACAAACTGCACTGCCCGTCACATTCAAAGAGCCATCACAACCCCCGCCGCGGTGGCCACCTGGCAGACCTGCCTTCACCGCGAACCTTCCTCCGCCATCGACAAGTCCAAACACAAACATGACGAAAACGCAAACCTATACAGCCCCACCTATTCCTCAGGAACTTAACACGGATCTCCTAACGCAGGCACTCATGAAACTGTTTGCGGAAGCATCGATGGAAGGAAAGCCACCGGATGTTCAAAAAATTACAAGCATCTTCCTGGCGGGGCCGTTGGGGTCGCAGATTCAACACGCAGCGCTCGAATCTTTATTGGGTGGTCCGAAATCTCATCTCATCGAGAGTTTTCTTGCTTCCCACAAACCTGAATTGGAAACTGTTATGGGAAGCATTTCTCTTCTGCCTCAACTTGGAGTTTCGAAAAAGCGGGACCAGAACCCAGTCGAAGTTAAAAACGCCGTCGCAAAACTCTTTGTGAATGGAGTAACGAGTCCCTTGGGTCAACAGTTGGAACACACAGCGCTGCAAGCGGTCCTTGGAAATGAGCGCACCACTCAAGTGGAGCAACTCATGACAGAACACAAGTATGAGCTTTTGGCGGCTGCGGGAATGATTTCGCATGTGGCGGGGATCAAGTTGGTTAATTCGAACCCTGCGGCCACGTTTGCACAGGACATGTTGTCGCAGGCGGAGCATTTCGCCAAGCGAGACAAATTGAACAACCGTCATCGCATTATGACTTTGACAAGGTATTCAAAGTATCTATTTTCATCGAATGAAAATCGGACAGTTTTGAAATCAGAGTCATGAATCCCACACTTCCAGTAACGCTATCGGATCAGCATTTCAGAACGCGCAGAAATGGCTTCATTCTTCCGATGATAAACAGCCGAGTCTGCCGGAAAAGACTCGTGCGGCAGTCTTGTTGAACGAAAATACTACACCTGTCGCGCAACCGCTTTCATCTTTCATGGCATCTTTGCATCACGGGCACGATGCGAATACTGTGAATTCGAAAGATGCACCGCAATCTACAAGTAACCATCTGTCGAATTGATCTGTTTGATTCTGACAAAATATCTGAATCAGGAGGTTCGGAGATCATCTACAAGGAGCCGTCGGAACCACCGCCCTGGTGGCCAAGAGGAAAACCTATGCTGACATTGACTGCCACGTTTCTGGAAGAGCAGAGAATACCGAGCAACGATGAACCCCGTCAGTCTGCTCAGCGTCAAGTTCCTCAACCGTTCTCCGATGGATCATCTCGTCATGCTGCGACTCATGACCATCCCCACGAAAGTGGCGGCAAATCTGAACCTTCTTTTATTTCAAAGATGCTTTCCATGTTCACAGAAGACTCTCACATTGAACACGCTGGATTGCAGCCGCAGTCACATTCAGCGATTGCTTTACTTTCGAAAGTTCAACACTATCACGAAACAGAACCAGAACCATCTCAATCGCGCAGTGTGAAATATAATGAATCATATGAATCTCATTCAGCCGGCGACAAGCTACCGCATGAAACCTTACTTTCGAAAATGCAGTCGCTCATTTCGAATGATTCCGACACCAAAGCAGCGCAAACAGCAACTTCAAAGCCTCAATATTCATCGCAGGGCGTCGCTGAATCCAATAAACATGCAGGAACCAGCTTGTTTTACAAGGCACAACAATTCCTTGACCCCGAACACGATGAAGAAGAATCCGCTGTTATAACGCAACCAACAACTCAACATGCCTCCAAACCATCTTCTGAAGCGCAACATGATCCTCATCCGAAATCTTACCTCAAAAAGAAAACTGAATCCGAGAGCGAAAAGATAAAACCACAAAATCGAAAATGCTATCTCTTTTGAACTCGGACTCGGACGATGAGCAACCAAAAACGAAAAAGAAGGAAAAGATTGCCGAGAAGAAGTCGGCTGGAAACAAACCGACTGGCAAATTGGAATCGGCTGAAACGCGTTCAGCAAATTTCCTGTCGAAAGTTCAAGGTCTTCACGGTTCGGAGACAGAGACGCGTGTTTCAGAGAAACTTGGCGGCAAAAATCAGCCTAAAGAATCCTCCAAACCGCCACATCATGATCTCAAAAAGCCACACACAAACAAAGCATCCTCAAAAACAGCTGCAGAGAATGTAGACACGAAACCTCGCAGTGATGGCGCGTTACGAGCGAGGCTTCTTTCAATGTTGCACGCAGAATCGGACATTGAGACCACATTCGGGAAACCCGCACATAAAAACGAATCCCCTGTTGAGAAGAAACGAGCCGATAGCAACAAATCAACAAGTTCAATGAAACCAAAAAGCCGAGAATCATCAGCCGGTTCCGAAAAAAGTCGCACATCGCGGGGGATCCCAGCTCATTCCGCTCTAGAACCCAAGCTCTTCTGCACGATGATTCTGAAAAGAAAGAAACGCCAAAAAAGCCATCCAAATCAGATAATCCACCGGTTCACTCGACGAATCCGAAATCAAAGACACAACCTTCTCTGAAAAAACGCGACTCCTCCGCAAGTTCACTTGAAATCACAGACAAACCTTCCAAACCAACTTCGTTTCTCTTGCGGGTCCAATCCCTCCTCGATTCGGACGGCGATGATTCTTCCGCACCTGTCGAAAGATCCCACGATGCAGTTGCCAAAGGCTCGAGCCGCGTTCCGAACCGCAGCAACACCATCACGAAAGATTCCCACCAAGTAGATGACGACCCGCCTAAATCATCCTTCTTTTCGAAAATGCAAGCGGCCCTCGAATCGGAAACAGATTCAAGCTCTCCTCTATCACGCAAAGAGAAATCTCCAAATTCCTCTCCAGAACAACCAAGGGCAAAGCGACCAAATTCTGCGAATAAAATTGGAACGGGTGAGAAGGGGTTCAAAGCAAAACCGCAAGGCGGACTCCCGAAAGATCAATCCAACCACAAAAATTCTGCCTTGAGGAGACCTCAAACCTCACGGACCCAGTTGAATGACCGCGATCAAGGCCATGCAAATTTGAATCCAAACGGCAGCGCCAAGAAGCCGATTCCTCATTCCAGCTCAAAGCAGCATTTACAAAAGGATGAATCGCAGAATTCTTCTAAATCGGATCCCAAGAGCAGCTTGCGTTCAAAAATGCTCGGCAGATTATTTGGAGATGACAGCGAACAAGAAGCGGAGCACGATTCCGATGGTGGAAAAAGATCATCGAAAGAGAAAGGGCATGACAAGGGACTGTCGAAAAGCCACAACAAGCATCGTCCAGATTCGAATGCAGGTGATCAACAACATGCCGGTTTTTTTTTTTTTAGTTCTCGCATTAATGCATAGGCCTTTAAATGAACGCAAACAGTCAAACCTAGCTCTGAATCATCCCCGATAACAAAACTAAAATCGAAAATGCCGGACTCTCTTTTTATTGACGACTCTGACAGCGCATCAGGAAATGACGGTGCAAACAAGCGGAAGGGCACTTTCTTGAGTGGCGCAGTGAATTCAGGTGAGGACGCAACGAAGCAGTTGAGTCAGCATCCCTCGTCAGAAAAGTCTCCCTCAAATTCTCCAATAGCGCATCGAGGTCTGGATGATGGCAAGTATAGCTTTGCTTGAATACAACTCGGAATACTTACATCAAATAGCAGATGACTTGGAACCCTCCGTTTCCTCCAGAGGTGTTCCGCCGGCGATGCCTGAAAAATCACTTTTGGGATCTCTTAAATTGAAAGCAGATGCTGCGGTGGGCGACTTGAAGAAGGCGCTGGGTCGAAACGCGGCTGGGAAGTCGGAAGAGGGAACAACTAATGAAAAAATGCCAGAAACGCGTTCGAGAGGTGAATTTAAATATCTTTTTGCTCGCATCCTTTTTTAACTCTGTTCTTTTTTTATTTGATTCTCAGGGATAGAACCAGCAAATGCGCAGTCCGATTCAAAAAATGAAGGGCTGAAACCTGGAAAATATTTTCGCTCCAGACGATCTTCTGTCGTTTCAAGCCGCGACTCTCTTGCAGCAAGTTAGGTTGAGCAGATCGTTAAAATAAGGAACAAATCAAAGCTAACAAAAGACCAAACCGCAGTCCTGGCGAGCTCCAAACTGCGCCACAGAACGTCGGCCACAAAACTGTTCAGCTCGCAATCATTTGACAAACTCGTTGTTGAGGGCACAGCTGTTTTGGAGAAACTGGCCGATAGCAGTAATAGCGACGGATCCACACCTCCTCAACGGCGTAAAAGCAAAATTGCGCCACCAAAGAATATTGCTTCAAAGAAGAACTTGGCATCCACGTCTTTTAGGAATTTGGAAGATTGTGCGTCGGATTCAGACTCGGGTGCGTCTCGAGGTCTAATTGGAAGGAAACCTATTCAACATGAATCCGTCGAAAGGTTGCGTTCCCTGAATTCGTAAAGGGGTTCGAAATCAGGTTCGGATTGCCATGGTACGTGCTCAAGGCATGGAATAACGCGTCTTGAATAACGCGTGCATAAAACCAGAATCGGTAGATTCTATGAGTGACAACGACTCAAAACACGCGCACAAGACATCCCGCGCTGTATCAAGTCCACCCCATTCTCGGCCCAAAGAAGTAAAGAAACCAACACCGTCATCAAAACAGACACCACGACAACAAGCAAACTCATCAGATTTGGATGAGTCGGATGGTTAAGAGCCACGATACAAGACGTACTCAGCAGCAATAACAAAAGACGGAAATGCGCATGTTCCAAGAAACGGGAAATCTTCCCGTTCTGATTCTCGAGAAGAAAACAGTGGTCGGACAGAGTCTAAACAAAAAGCACGCACAAACAGATGATTTCTTTTATTGGCAGAAACCGTAAAAAGTGTTGACAGAAAGTAAAAAGAAATTTTGGCATTCATTGTTCTCCAAAACTTGATGGGGAAAAATGCCCGCAGGACCCCCCCAGGACAGCTTGCTCCACTTCTCAGAAGTCCCCATCGCTGAACGCGCGTCAATTTGGTCGCAAATGGACGAAAAGGGTCGGACCGGATTCAACACGATCGCTGACTGTGAACTGCGAACGAAGAAAGTAGTTCTAGACGCTGAAGTCAAAAAGTGCCAAGCAGAAGCGTGTGTGAAGCAGAGCATGATCGAGTGGGAGATTCAAAAGCTTCAAACTGAGAGTAAAAAGGCGGATCGAGATGTGGAATTGAGGAAAGTGGAGCTGGAAATGCTTAGAAAGGTTTTGCTGCAGTTCCATTGGACAATGCGTTTCATGCTCATTTATTTTACGCGTTGTTTTCAGGATTATCCTCAACCGGCGCCAGGAGCGGGTGTAGCTTTCAATTCATTGTTGCAGCGAGGATCGGGTTTACCATACAGTTACATGTTCTTAGAGGTAATGTACTTGGGACACATTCAACTACGACTCAAAATAAAAAAATATTCACAACCGCATCCCAGAATGGCTTTCACTTGCGTAAATCTGTTCAGAGTCGTCCTGTCAAACATGACCATGGTAGCAGCTGGAACACTCCTACACCGCGCTTGCATCAGACCCACCAGCCCTGCTTCAATTAAATGGGGTTTCGCGGCTCTTTTGCTTCCATTTGCAATTGGGTGCGTTGTTGAAACAGGATTAGGAGTTGCAAGCTACTTGAAAGCAGTGTTCTGCGGAGGTGATGTTTTAGACGAGTTTGGAAAAAAACCGCCGTTGGAACCTGAACCAGAGAAAAAAGAGAAAGAATGGGAAGCGTTGCATTTTGAAGATTCTACGGATACGTTGGCTGATATTTGAAAGTTGCACGCATATTTTTTCCAGTTTTTCATGTCGCGATACAGCACCAAAAATAAATATATTCTTTTTGCTCGAATCGCAGCAGAACTGAAGAGGTGAGAACTGCAACGCGACGTGACCATTAATTTTACTTTTACAGGTGATCCCAAACATACACTTCCATCCCATCATAATAATTCAACTAATCTGTTCCAGATTTTCTCAAGCCCTGAACTTTGGTGTCGGACTCTTAATAGTCTTCCACTTGCGACATGCTGCCTGTAGATCTCCATCCAAAGGTGCGATATTTCGGTGGGTTTCTGGAGAACCATTTCCTGAAGATTGGTAATCATTTGCTTCTCGCCTAGTTGCTCGGCGACATATCTCGAAGCAATTACAGCATGACTGTAACGATATTGGTCATCGTTCGAGACAACCATACGCATCAGCATATGCATCCTTGCATTCATTTGTCTTACTGCTGTTGTATCAGGAACAAGACTAGCGCGTATGCATCGCCTTTTCGAGGCGGGCTACTTTTTTTCAAGATTAGTTATCATCTGTTTACTGAGGCCATGAATTCAACGGAACAGTTATTGGAGGCAATTGCTGTCACTGTTACATTATCGTGGTGGGAGATGACAGAGGTACTGACATGGTCAATAATGTGTGTGCTGTCTGTGCAAGTTCACTTGACAGAGAAAGACAATGCATTCAACATGTCAAGCGACTTTTTGAAGACTTTGAGGCAAATATTGCGAATCTCCTTCTGAGGGTCGGCATCCGCAAGATTGGCATCAAAAAGCACCAGGGCGAGATCTGGGAGTGCTTTGGAATCAGTTACCAATGGAAATTGAATAATTTGAGGCTTACAGTTAAAGTCAGCAGATGCACATTATTGTCTTTCAAAGAAATCAAAAGACCAACACTGGACTCTCTGGCTTCATCTTGCTACTTGGCAGGAGGGGATTCACCACGTATTGATCTTCGTCACCCCCTGCCCTGCACTGTTGTACGAGTGGAGTCGTATCTGTGTCAGTAAAAAGGAAACACTGCTTGCATCTCTTGGTGGAAGGTGTTTAAAATTGGCATTTGGTTGTTTCCCTTGCCGCACAGTTGTATTTGAGGCGTATCGACAAGCCAGAGACTCTGAAAGCATAGTTCTGATGGCATGTTGAATAACACCCGGACGTTTGATGAAGTGACATCAACCTTGACAATGGGGAAGGTCTTGTGCTTGATGTTGCTGTAGCGTAGCATCAGGGGTTAGTCTCAAGAACCTGCTGAAAAGTTGTTCGGTTTGGATTTGAGGTTCATTGTGTCTGCTGTTTCAACCCAAGAAAAAGTGATGGCTTTGTATGGAAACGCGTGAGAATGATAAATCCGTGGGATGACAATGTGTGGGAACGGATGCTTGGTGTGCTGTAAAACTTCGATGGGATTGAGAGTAAAGGGGGGGTGGAGACTGGCCTGCACAGGTTTTAAATAAAAACAAATGTCCGCCAAAAAGCAACGTGCCATCGCCACGTTCGATTGCACCGGTGACACGGACCAAGAACTCACTTTCAACGCAGGTACAATCCTGGTTGATGTCTCTTCTGCACCCGAAGAAGGCGACGGATGGTAAAGCGAAATACTCTCCATGGCTGTGTTTAGTTCGAACTGATCCGCCACCTTGCCCAACCCATTTCAAGGTACTCCGGACGCATTGAGAACTCGGACAAGGTTGGACTCTTCCCTGGCAACTATGTCCGATTCGTGGCCCAAATTGCTGTCGAGGACGAAGCAAGCGATGATGATGTTGCGGCAGTGTCTATTGAGATGCATTCATCGGCGACTTCACGAACAACGGCGCAATTCGAGCCAAAGGAAGGTTCAAACAGGGTCATGGATGCATACGCAAACGTCTTCAGAAACTCAAAAGAAAAAGTGGCCGAGAAAGTCGCCGTTGCAAAGGAAAAGATGGCGCCGCAAGTTCAAATTGTGAAGGAAAAGACTGCGGCAAAGATGGTTTCGGTGCAGGAAAAGATTGCAGCAATGCAACAACGCAATAATTCTTTCGACTCCTCATCTCCATCAATTTCGCCCGCAATGCCCATGCGGGGTCCGAATTCGAATCCTCAATCCGTGCCTCTGAGACCCACGAAACCGTTGGAACTGATGGCATCGGCTTTCAAATCCAGACAAGCAACAGCGCCGTCAGTGGCTTCAGCAGAGGCTCCTTGGATGTCTCAAGTGACACTAAAGCCAGTCAATGCTGCTCCGACTCTCCCTCCTCGCGATGAAAACGACCCATTCCTTGCAATTGCGTCTTCTTCTTCAAAACAATCCGTGTCAAAGCGAGCACCCCCGCCACCTCCGCCATCAACTTCTTCTGCCACTCTATCCTCGAAACTTGCCTCGATTCCAGGTCTGGGGGTCACACCTACAACTCAATTACAGCCACATGCATTGCCACGCGCGAAGCCACCCCCGCCGCCTCCCCCCATGTCGAAATCCACCCAAAAGAATCCAGCGCAGGTTGTCTCAGCAGAGCACATGAAACTCTATGAATCCGCGTTTGCCGAGTTTTGGCATCTATTTCATCCACAAAACAATGGCATCGTGGATGTGGATTTATCTCTCGCAACGCTGTCTGCGAAACAAGTTCGAACTGTTTGGTTGCGCTCGAAACTGGATTCCAAAACGTTGGGGCGAATATGGTGAGTTGACTTTTCTTTCAAAGGAATTGGAACGTTTTGTGATGGAGTCATGTCCTCTGACGTTCGCGTAATTGCAGGTTCACTGTTGTTGGAGGATCCGAGTCGCGTTCGGCGTTGATGCGGGCCGAGTTTTGGTGAGCATTCACTTTTGTTCGTTAATTTTTCTCACTCGCATTTCTCAATTTCGCCTTTCAGTCATGGCTTGTACTTGATTGACAGTGTGTTGTCTGGAAAGTCATTGTGATGGGCTCTTGCGGCATGGTATATGAATTATAGTTGCAGATTCTACGTATATAAACGAACATTTGATTGTAAAAAAACATGTTGGTGAAAAACAGAATTACACAACACACTTTATTTTTTCAAGGTTGGTTCCAGACACATCCAGATACCTTAACCACCGCAACTGCTGTACTATACATTCATCCACCTTCCCACTCAACTCAGTATTCCCGCTTAAATCCAACGTCTGCAAATCTCGCAGCCGCAGAATTGCATCCCACGGCACGAGTCCGCTTACTTTGTTGCCCCGCACTGAGCATTCCTGCAACCGCTTCAAGCACCCCCACGCGTCTGGAACTTTACCGGAAAACGCGTTTCCCCCAAGATACAATTTACACAGCCGCGTCAGACTCTCAAGCTGTGCGGGTAAAGCGCCAGAAAACTGGTTCTGGCTTAAATCCAGGCACTCCAGGTGACTCAGTTGGTCTAGTCCGTGTTCGCCTTTTGAACATGCAAGGGTGCCCGTGAATCTGTTGTTGTCCAGTTTGAGCAGCAGCAGCGCGCGACAGGTCCACAAGCTCGCTGGTAGCTCAGCGCTCAGCTGGTTCTTGTGCAGCATGAGCACTTGCAAGCTTTGTAAGGCGCCCATCTCGGCAGGGAGGGATCCTGTCAGCAAGTTGCCGGCCAAGTTGAGCAATTTCAAGCCGCGGAGACGTGTCAGAGAGTCGGGTATACTTCCATAGATTTGGTTTCCAGATAGATTGAGAGTCTGGAGATTGGCCAGGTTTCCAAGCCCCACTGGGAGTGTACCTGTGATTCCAGAGTCTGCGAGGGACAGGTGGCACAAGTGGTTGAGTATACCGATAGAACGTGGAATGACGGCGCCTTTGAGGAGGGTCGAGCGCCAGACGAGGTTGTGTTTTGTTGATAGTTCCAGCAACGCGTAAGCTGTCTGATGTGGTGCGGGCCAGTGAAACCAAGCAAGGTCCCACTCTCGGAGGAGCAAGACATTGCTGCTTTCGCTCTCCGGGCGAAGGAGACTCCACAGCTGGTTGTTGAGCTGCAGATGACTCTTGGGCGGCAACAATGCCTCCGAGTCCAATCCCTCGTCTCCTTCGAAACCGTCCAACTCGACCTCATCGTCTTCCAGTTCCCTGACACTATCTGTCTCTGATTCATCCGTCACAGTGCGTACAGGGATATCGAAGCAGTACAAGTTTTCCCGTGCAAAGTGTGAGTCGCTGAGACAAGCATCGATCCATCTGCTCAGTCGCTTATACTTGAGCACGCTGGTGGGTGGCAGCCACTTGAAGATGGCCTGGACAGTTTCCATCGGCAGCGTCTGTTGCAGCATTTTGACAAGTGCGGAGAGCGGGCTGTTGTTTTATTGGGTTTTTGGGAAGCGATCCGGTTCAAAGCGCGTGCAGTAGCCCCTGTTCAAAGAGGCGCCTTACTCAGCAGAGAGAGTGAGGGTTACTCCGGTATTTAGAAACCGATCACTAAGATCACTCATCAAACGCAAAAAACGATTTGTCACATAACATGTCCTGTACATTTGGCGGGACCCCATATAAATAAACGCTTAAGAACTCAATGAATAAATGCAAATCTGAGCTCCATTAAGCGGCCCTTCATCCGCGCATCCATTTCTACACCTGATGCCCAGGCAACCTCCTTCACCAGCTGTGTACCCGTCGTCTGCAACTCGGCAAACTTTGGCAACAGCGCAACCTCCTCCGGCACGCGACCCCGCATACACGTCCCACTCACATTCAGATACCGCAACCCTTGCATCCCACGAATTTTTGCTGGAATACTGCCGCTCAGGAACCGATTCTCATGCACCTCTAAACTCTCAAGCAGTGTTAACCGGCACAACGCGTCCGGAAGTCCTGGGCCGTGCAACCAGTTCCCCTTCAGCGACATGTTTTCGAGTAACGCCAAATCGCCCAATGAATCCGGGATGGTTCCGGAGAATTTGTTGTTTTGCAGGTATAATCGACACAGTTGGGATAGGTTCCCAATAGACGCCGGGATCTCGCCCGTCAACTGATTCGAACCCAAGTTGACAAACAACAGCGCAGTCAACATGCCAATGGACGGTGACAGTGCCCCAGAAAGACTATTGTGGTCCAACCCAAGAAACACCAGATTCGTTAAACTGTACAAAGATTCCGGGATACGTCCTGATATCCGGTTATGATCCAACAAAAGTGCGCAGAGTTGTGAGCACTGTCCAAGCGAGTCCGGTATTGCGCCCGTCAGGATATTGTGGCTCAAGTTGAGCAGCTGAAGATTCGCAAGCAACCCAATCGATTCGGGAATGTTTCCTGATAACTCATTGCGGCTGAGATTCAGTTTCGTGAGCGATGTGAGGTGGCCCAGTGAGTCGGGCAAAAACCCGGAGATACGGTTTCCAGTAAAGGAAAGGTCCAACAGCGCCGGCAAAGATGTGCACAGATGCAGCGGGAATCGTCCGTTCAAATTTTTTCGGTCCCAGCAGATTTCCGTGCAACCCTGTTTTGTTGCTGCAAATTCAAGGGCAAACGAACGTGGCCAGTGGAACCACGCTCGGTCCCAGTCTGTCAACGAAGCCACCGAGACTCGTGGGGAGAACAATGCGTGCAGCACATTCGATGTGGCCATTCGGCTCGCTTGGTATGTCGGCGGTGTCGTTGGCAGTAATGCTTGGGTGGCTTGGGCGTCCGCTGATAGAGACTCCTCCTCCTCCTCCTCTTCTTCTTCTTCTTCTTCTTCTTCTTCTTCTTCTCCGCCGCTCTCATTGCCAGCATCACTAAACTCGCACAGCTCCTCAATAAAAACTACTTTGGGTCGATGCCTTGCCAGACACAAGCGGGCAAAGTTGGGGTGGGATAGGATGCCGTTGGTCCTGGTGTCAATGCGCCTAAGCTGAAGAACGGTGGTGGGGGCCAGCCATGCAAACACATCCTGGACGACTTCGGGCGGGAGCAGTCTCATCCTAGTTTGATAGTGTTCAGTCAGCCACCAGAATGCAATGATTGTGATTTTGACTCGTTTTTCTTTTCTGACCGCAACTTGGTGATCACCGTTTTTGCGCAACTAAAATTTGAAACTGAGTTCACGGATAACGGTTTAGTAAATCACGCGCATTTTAACCAGCGAAACAGACGACTGATCGAGTTACGGAGTCATCGGGCATTCATCCCAGTTGACGTGACAGCAGTCTCCCTCCTCTCCTTACTTGCATCCATCCATCCATCCTTCCATCCAACAACATCTCTTCTTGCTTGGATGTGCATATTCAAAACTGAAGAACAACAAACCATCAACAAAACCGCTTCGAATTTCGCCAGTCTCCTTTTTAAATATGCGGCGATAATCAATGCCCAACAGCAAACACCCATTTCAGGAAATCAAAAAAGGGAAAAAAAAAAAAGTTCACCCCCCTCTCACCGCTCAGAAGCAACAAGACTCACTTCCCCACTACTCTCCAACCCCCGATCCATACCATCCACTATCCGATCCTCTTCACAATCTCCATGAACTGTGCCACATGAATCGATATCCTCCACCCCAGCATCAAACGACCCAGATTCGTCTTCAAATACAATCGGCTTGTCAAGGATCCCGCAAGGATTCCCTCGCACGCTGCTGTACACTGCAACGCGTCCACCACCACCACCACCACTACGCTCGCTCACTTCAAAAGCTGCATTATGGACAGACTCGGGTCTCCGCGTTTCAGATGCGCGCTTCTCGGCGCTTTTTAAATGCACAGCTTGCGCGTCATACTGCATCTGCACAAACTCAGTCGAAGTTGCACCCACGTCTGTGGCGGCAGCATTTTCAACCACAGACACAACCTGTCCAGAATCAAGCTCACGAATTGCTAAAAGGTCCATGACTCGTGCATGGGACCGAGTGCGTTGAGGAATGGCTGCGCCTGAACGAATCAATTGTTCTGAAAGCGCTTGTTGCTGATGCTGTTGTTGTTGCTGTTGATTTTGCTGATGTTGGAGTTGCTGTTGCTGCAGCTGTTGAATAGAGGGAACGTAATGCTGTTGACCAGGGATATGTGTGGTGGATTTCGTTTTGCGAATGGCAGGGTCGGACGACCCGTGAACTCCTGCCAAGAAACTATGCATATCAAACGAGTTCAAGCTCGTTAACATGCGTTTCAAAGTATTCACTATGAATGCACGACAGGGGTCAGTTGGATAAATATTCAAATCAATTCCACCAAGAAACAGTTACCATCAATGCCCATAGCCCGGCGTCCATACTCCAACAGCCATCCTTCCTCTCGTCTCGCTCCTTCAGCAACCTTGACAATCTCTCGCTCATAATACTCACACGTCTGAGCAGAGTTGCCACCAACACCCGAAGCCCCTCTCTTTAGCAAGTCAATCTGAAGCGCAAGCGCATTCAACTGCTGCACATGGTGATTTCGCAGATCGCTGAGTCGCCGATGGAATTCAGACACACTGCGTGGCACGTTTGTCCCACGTGCACGCGCAGCGGCTGCAGCTGCGGCAATATCCGCGTCTGTGGCGACCGTCCCAGTGGGAGGAGTTTGGTGCAACGGTGCTTGTTGTTCAGGTGGCAGGTGCTTCAACCGCGTTTCGCAATCCACGTTGCTTGGTATCAGGTTTCCGTTGCCAGACCCTGTTTTGCTGAAAGGGATGGGCTTCGGCGCTCCTCCTGTTGAGCTGCCATTGGATTTGACAGACAGTGCGTGCATGAGGTCGGCTTCAGTTTGGGTATCATTGTGTTGCTTTTCGGCATGGGATGTGTTTAACATGGGGATATCGGCAGCTGAAGAAGAATTTGGGTGTGGATTCATAATCAGTTTTGTGGATGCTTGGATTGGCGATTTCAAGCTTCCAGTGCTGGGTTTGTTGTACAAGGGGAGATAAGGTGCTGAAGGAAAAGTGCGACGAGGCAAAACGGGGCTGGTTGATGGTTTGGCAGGTTTCGAACAAGATCCGTCCAATGAATCGGGGGTGAGCATATGGCTGGGGCTTAAAGATTTGCCGCCACTCGCCGCTCTCCGATGAGCTTCAACCAGTTTCAGTGTCGTGGAACCATTCGCAACACTGCTCACATCACTGTCAATGTCATCTTCGTCCTCGTCTTCATCCACGCCAATCGCAAAGCTCGCTTTGCTGCGCATTTCGCTGCTCAAGTCAGCGGCTGCATTTTCAGTGGACATGCTGTGTTTGGAATCAACACGTTTCTGCCTGCGTCCAGACACGGATTCCGATCGCTGTTGTTGCAGTTGCTGTTGCTGAAGTTGAATCAACTGTTGATGATATAATTCGCGCGCCTCCTGTTCGCGCATCAATTTCTCCTTCAACAGTTGACCTTCACCCGCTCCGAAAAACGTTTGTAACGAAGTCGCCGATGCAGATGACGCGTTGGAATAAATCCGTTGAGAATGCTGCAAGAGGGACCAGGTTTGTTTTTAGATATAATCTCTTTCTGTTTGCCAATTTGTGACTCACCATCAAACTGCCATACGAAGATTCTCCGCTCCCGTAAACGCCTAGACCCGCGGCAACGGTCGCATCCAACATACTATTCACACTCGTTCTCGAACTTGTCCGATTATAGTTCATTCCAGCAGCTGATGGGCTCGTATTTTGGCAATCGGATGGCTGTTCAGAGGAGGGGAGATCAGCTTATCAGCAGTCAGGTGACAGAACATGAACGCGATAAGAAAATTCCAAAATGAAACCGTTTGCAAAGCGGGGAGAATTTGCCAAGCGTGAGAGACGGATGAAAAAAAAAAAACCACATCCTTAAAATATCCAGAAACGATAGCACTAAAATTTTCCCCCCCTGAGGCGCCACCCGTATCACGTTTTGTTTCCCGTCTTGCCATGCCAATCCCAACTCCCATTGTAAACAATAAATGAAAGAGTGGGACCCACAACAACTCCCATCGGTCCAGTGTTTGGAACAAAAAAAAAATATAGGGGGGAAGACGCCTCCTTACCATGAACCCGTCCCCTCCCACACCATTTCCAGGCGGATACGAAATCCCCATGCCAACACTGCGAGCAACAGGTACAGCCCTCCCCAATTGCTGATTCTGCTGATTCGGCCACGATGACGGCGACATGAATCCACGAGTCACTTTTGCTGGCGTAGTTGTAATCGTTGCAAGAGACCCATTCCGTTGTTTCACAGAGACTTTGAGAATCGTTTTGTATGGTTCGTCCGTGAGAGATGGGGTTTGTGGCGTTGTGACTGGGGCGGCAGCAGTGAGTGCGTGAACGGGTTGCGGACGTTGCGCTCGCGGGGCAGGGAGAGCCTAAGGGTTGTTTTGTTGGCAGATGTGGAGGAGTGAGAACTCTTGCTGGAGAAAAGCGAGGGAGGGGGTGTCAAACCAGCGAGCCTCGATCCAGACCCAGGTGTGCATCCTCCTGTGAATATGCAGCTCTGCTTGCCACGCTCGCTTGCATGGTTTGTGTGTGTGTTCCCGATGTCTTTCTCAGCTTTTTTATTTGGAAGCCAGATTGTATCCTTGAGAGACGCTGTCTGTTTTTTTTTTAGGGTGGCTCAAACCGTCACACATCGTCAAGAATTTGCACTCGTGGGGGTGTTCTTGGTTAAATTTAAACAATCGGGCTAACAGATAAAAAAGTGAACAGCGGCAATGCCCCGCCTTTCTTTTGTTTCCCTCCCCTCCAGCACATACACATACACATACACATATACTATCCATCAACTAACGCCTATACCATGCATGCATCAAAACTCAAATGGGTCCTTCCAACCCCGCACAAAACAGAAAAAAAAAACCATGATTCAGACATCCAAAAAAACTGCAAACCTAGCGCAACTACAACAACCAAAAATTGTCAATTACCACTACCCCATACACGGCTTCCGATCCAAGATCCAACCCTCCCAGCCCCATTAGTACCCCCATTAGCTTTCCCCATAGCAAACCCATTCTTGAGTTTCTCAGAAACAGTGGCAACGCCTTGTTGTTTATAGCCACTTTGGTCAAATTGTGTGGTATAGTCTCCATACTTTGCGGATCTATACTGCTGCGGTTGCTGCTGCTGCTGCGCGTATTCATTCGCCGGAATTTGCTGCTGAACTTGGGCTTGACCAACAGAAGCTGAGTCCCGCGTGGCACCCCATCCATCCCTCCATAGCGACCGCAAAGCGCCACCCGGTTTTTCCAGCCTCCTCTCCAGCGTTTCCCCACATAAAAACTCAGCGCTGTCCTGTTGCCGCTGAGCTTGATGAACGCCACGCCCCAAAATGCGCATGTCCGAAAAACTGCTCGACAACTCTTCTCCGGCAGCATCTCCTCCATCTCCAACCACAAACGCCACATCCAACTCATCCTGAGCCCGGTTGCGAGACACGGCACCCCATCCAGCACCGTCAAACTCGCCCAAACTCACTCCACTGCCTACTCGACTCAAACTGCCGCCGCTCACGGGTGTGCGGCTTACAGATAAGACAGGCGTGGAACCGTTCAATGTTTCAGTCGACACAGACGACCATGCCGCATTGCCACGTGGATTCACGGTGGAGAGATCGATGACGCCAGTGCTTTGGTGCGTGAGCTGTTGAGCACGGATGGAAGGAATGACAAGCCGCGGAATCGACGAACGTGAATTCAACTGCTGCGATGGACCCGGAATCGGAGCGCTGTACGGTGTCGGGTAATATTCAGAAAATTCTTGCCGACTGTTTCGGTGGCGGATGTTTGCTTTCGGTGTTGGATGTTCTTGCAGAACAGGTAACGATTTTCGTGCCGCCAAATTTAGGGAAGAAGATGAGTTTTGCAGGCTTGACAAACGCTGCGGAAACAGCGTTTGCGCATTGTTTGAAGGAGGCGTGGGGTAGATGCGTAATTGGGGTGTGGCGGTGCGACTGCTGCTTGCTGAGAAGAGTGAATCGTAAGAGTCCATTCTTTTCGGCTGATGCAAGCGAGGTTGCTGATCGAGATGCAATTGCTGTTGTTGTTGTTGTTGTTGTTCGATCTGACGCTGTTGCTGTTCGAGTTGGCGTTGTCGTTGCTGTTGGAGTTGGTGGTTGTAATGATCAATGGTCCACGTGGGATGCAAATGCGATCGAGAGAGATCATGCGATATAGTTGAATGTCTTTCTGAGATGGAAGCGAGGAGCGCACTATTCTGAGCAGCAATGTCACGATTCTAAAACCCATAGAAGTCGACAGTGAGTGATGCGTAAAATAGATTGGGACAAGCAAAAAACAAACTCACAGCATCACAGCACGCTTTCCACTCAGAATCGCTTCTCCCTTCCAAAAAGGCAACAAACTGCCCATCTTTGATCCCAAGCTCCCAATCAAGCAACTCGCCCGCCCAGGCCTTCCACTGCGCCACAGCCTTGGGCAGTTTAAAGACAGTCACCTGCGCCCAACTCGTTGCCGCAAATGCATTATCATTCCACGCCGTATCTGCGAGAATGATTGCGAGCGACCACAGAGAAATGAGTTTGCTCGAAATGATGTCCTTTAGTTCAGTTGGTGGGAGAGTGATGAAGGCAGATAGCAGTGAAGCGTCCCGCAAGGCAAGAGCATCAAGCATGAATCGAGTGTACACGAGAGAAAGATGGATCGTGGCCACGGGTGCGGTTGTGGCGAGAGTGATGCGGTGGATGTAGTCCCAGTAGGCCGACCTGGTCACCGCAGCGTAGGCCGGTGTGGATGGCTGCATGCATCGAAGCAGGTACGCCTGGACAGCCATGGACAGCGTCTCCCGCTCCCGCTCCTTCTCTTTCGGATCCTCTCTAATGGGCATCTTGTTCACAAAGGCTGAGACTTCTCGTTTTTGGATGAGAAATCTATCAAAGCAAAAATGAACACAGCTTCGGACTTATCAGTAAAACCCACCGTCTCCAAGGACCCTTCCAAAGTGGAGGCGATCCAAAAAAACTTGGACGAGCTGCTCGAATCTCTATCGGGGCTAACGGGCGAGAAAGGACGCGGAAATGGACGCAGCGGGCGACCTGGACGGCGAGGACTCAGAGCAGCTCAAGATGCTGATAGCGCAGATTGTGAGTTTTCTCTTCTCTTCTATTTCTTTGTTGTGTGTGCATTCACATCATTGAAAAAAAACAAGGACTCGACTTTTGATGCTCTCGGCGCACTCGAAACTCGCGCGGAAGATGTGCTCAGCAAGATGGATGCGTTCCTCGCTGAGAGCGGCATCGATGTCAACAGCACCGAAAACATTGACGCGGAAGTTGATGGCACCAGCAAATAAAATCTATTCACTCATGACGGATACTTCCCACATCAACCAACTTCTTCAAAGGACAAGACAGACAAGGATATTTTAATTCACGAACAAAAAGAAACTCAACCCATTACAAGGGAGCCCATATTTGCAACTAAAGCAAAACTAAATCTAGGATAAACTAACAACTCAAACTCTTTTAAAAAAGTGCATCGACAATCTCACTGCCAACCCGGACACTGCCATACGTAAACGCATCCTTGACACGATTCTCAAGAATCAGCTTCGACACATCCACACCACTCACTCCTGGTGAAAACGAAAACGCTACATTCTCTCTCTCCTGCAGGATCGAAACTGTCACACGACACGCAGTCGGCGGCAAGTCCTGCACAGATTCAATTCGAGCATGGCAGATGGCACTGAAGCCACTTGAAGCGTTATTTTCAAACGCGGGTATCGATGGTTTTGCAGCAAGCGAGCGATTCGATTTATAGTTGTTGTTGTTGCTGGTACGCTGCATGGAGGAAGGTGCGGGCATAAAGTTGGATTTTGGTTGCATCGTGGATTGTGTGGCGTCACGCCAGCCACAGAGAATCACGAATCGGTCTCCCGGTACAAGCCCCATGGACGGCATCTGTGCAATGGCCGTCCGCACGCGTTTCGAATCTTCCGGACATGTATTTTGAACAGGCGCAAATGCATCCAAATCATGCACGTAAATCAAGTACGCGTCTGTTGATTCCCATTCTCCTTCGTGCGATTCGTCATCTTCAGTCAATGTTTGAAGAGAATCTCTGTTTCGCGCAGTTGTTGCGTCTGAAGATTGATTGTCCCAATCGGAAGCAAGTTGCGTCAGCTGGGTTTTGGCTTCCTCAACTTTCCCCCCCACAAGCTGAAGCATTGCATCCATAGTACTCTGCGCCACGCCCACACTCTCAAAAACATAGAAAGAACCATCCCAATTAAGCTCAGCTGCAGCGCTGTCGAGATCGTGATACCGAACCAAAGTTTGAATCATCCGTCGGAGCACCGTGTTTACAAATTCTGCATCTTTTTCGTCGTCCATTGTGCTTCGCTGCTGCTGTTTGGATTGGCTGTTTGAAGAGTTTTCGAGATGGTTCGCAATGAATTGGATATTGGCAATTGTTCGGGGCAAGTGTTCGAGACACAGTTTTTCGGCAGCCGTTGCATTTTTGGTTTGCTTGAACGCAACTTCGGACATAGTCAAAAGGCCGTACTTGAGAGTCCACATCTGTTTTTTTTGATGTGTGAAAAACACGAACAGTCAGACCATGAGACACCAAAGACAAAAAAAAAAAAAAAAGCCCAGCCAAAAGAAGGAGAGAACCAAACCTGAGAAGCTGACACTGAAATTTGCGCCGGATTCCAATTCGATATGATCCGGACACACTCAATCAAGTCGGCATAGTCCGCCACTTTGAGACCCGTTGTTGCAACGGCAGCCGGTACCACAGCTGCAGCAGCCACAGCAGCAGCAGCAGCAGGTGCATGCTGTTCCACAGGTTCCATAAGCCGTGTTTCGATCGGTTCATCGGCATCGTAAAACTGATCGACTTCCTCCTCTTGAACTGACGACTCCTCTTGTACAAGTTTGTCCGCATCCGTCTCGTCCTCCGCCTCCTCCACCTCAGCCCGTTCGACGCTGTACTTTCTCCTGTTGACGGCCATGTCCACACTGGCAAGTACAAAGACAGCCACCGGTGCGAATGCGGGAGTGGCGCCCCTGAGTTTCAAGCGTCAGTTCAACCGGCAAATAGAGGAGGAAGGAAGAGAGGTGTCTCTCACCACACGTTCTTGACCAGATACGCTCCGTACGCAAACAGCGCCAGCAGCGCAACGTGTGCCTGCACGCCAGACTCGTCGTCTATTTGCATTCTATGCTGATAAATCCGGGTGGTTGGTTTTGCGTGAGAATAAATAAAATTTTCATTCATCATACCATCCCTCGTGCAATATTTCAAATGGCTCCTCACCAAACTCGTCTATTCCCCTGATGAAAAAACAACTATAAATGCAATGCTCTATATCCACACTATCCTCTCACACTACTACGCAACTGCCAAATCCCCAAACAGCGTCTCCACAATCTGCCGCTCCACGCGCAACGCACCATATTCCAACAGATCCTTGATCCGGTTCTCAAACACCACGCGCGACTCCAACACCCCACTCACTCCACAATAATCCACCTTTACATTCTCAATCTCCCGCAGAACCGCCAGTGTGAGCCGTGACTCGTTGGCCTGCAACTCATCCACCCGCTCCAGCCTCGTCAAAATGATTTTGCCAAACCCGTTTCCAACACGTTGCTGCTGCTGCCGTTTATCGTTTTCTTGATCCTTGTCAATGCAAACGAAATTTGATTTCGGCGTTGAAAGCCCGCCGTCACACCAGTCCGCCAAAATAGCGACAAAATCCCCACATCGCAGTCCCATGCCCGGCATCCGCAGAGTCGCAATTTTGATGGACGTTCCATGCAGCTCCCAACCCTCCTGCAACACCCGCTCAGAATGCGCGTAAAACAGATACGAATTCACTGTTGCTGCTGCTGTTGCCGCGCTATCGAACAATGCTTGATCCTCCTCATGCAAACCCACAAGCGTTTGAATTGAATCATGTTTCCCAAGCGTCCGAGTTTGGCCCAACAGTTCCACAGCCTCAACCCCAGCCTCTCGCACACAACCTCCAAGAACAAGAGCCAAAATCGAACACAAATGCTGCCGCACCCATAAATGCGCTACATGATCCAATATACAATCAACAGCGCGCACATTCACAGCCGCAAGAGCAAACGAGATTCCATCAGCGACTGGCGCGGGGACGGAAAATACATCGGGAACGTGGTTGTACCAGCTGAAATCAATGTAGTTGTTGTTTGCTTGGTTTTGGTGAATGATTTGGAGAAATGTGACGAGTTGCGACATTTTCGGGTATGAAGATGGGAGTGTGTATGCGGTGGCACGGATCATGGCCATCTGTGTGTTGCCACAGAGAGGGAGACAGTTACTACTTTTGGAATTACGTACACATTTGAGAGACAGAAAGCCCCAACCTGCTCCTTTGGTATATCAACACCGCCACCGTCCATGAGAACAAGGCAAACGATGCATTCGACAAGCAGAAACACATTCTCGTCCGAGATTTGCGGCGCATTGCATTGAACACTATTTCGAGGTTTCGATTGATCCAAATCATTGTTTGCACTAGATCGCTGAACAGGTTTCGTAAACACTAAACGGCTGTGTTTATGTCGCACATTTCGCAATTTCCTCCGGTCTCGTTGCCGATGCGTTGAGACACGGGTGGGGCTGGCGGATTGGTACAGATGCAGAAGCCAGAGAATGAGAAGGAAGTAGGCTGGATCAAACAAGAAGGTGACGACGGCTGAGACAGGGAGAGAGCGCCTGTTGTGTGTACATGTGTTATCTCTGTGTCTAATGCGTGTGTCACTGTGCAGTAGCATACCACATCCAGGGGACCACGATGCAGGCCACAACAGCAAGAGCAGGCACATGCATGCCCTCAGACGCAATCGTCTGAACCCATGCTCCCAAACGTTTCATGTTATAAAGTGTGAAATATATTCCACATTTTAAGTTTATTTTAATCAGGTCCTGACTTTGAACCCTGCTTTCAAGTCTCTTCCTCGTGTCCTGGAACATAAAACATTCGTCACAGGTCTTTGAACCACTTGTCGCAGACGCGACACAGGTTCCACTCGCACCCAAACAGCACCAACACACACGCGTAAATTCATATTCACTGTCCCGTCACGGGCATCGTAGTTGGCAGCATGTCATCAACAAGAATCCATGCAAACAGCAAATGTATCCGGCAATGTTGCTCCAGCGGTCCAAGCTGAATGGACCTGGTCTCTCAAAACAGGGTGAGTTTTGCAAACGGTATGTGAAAGCGTGTTTCCAAGACATGGGCAAAGCCAGGATATACTGTGCAAAGAAAACACGCAAGCCAAGTTGCATTTAACGGAATTTGAGAGTTTCGGATGAATCAAGGAAAAGTTGAAGATGCAGGTGGACGCGTGCTGAGTCTTGATCTGCCTCTGTCTGTCTGTCTGTAGTTTCAACAGATGGAGAGAATAGTGCCAGCCAAGCAGTGATGTCACACTTCGAATTGACCGAAAGTGACCCCCAATCTGGCGTCCGCTGTGCCACCTTCCGGCTTGATTTCCCCACAACAACAAAATAGTCATAAAAAAAACACATCACCAAACTCAATACTCAAATGGACCCACTTCTCACCATCGATCATGCACACCCAGGCGTTGCGCGCGACCAAATCAACCAGCGCAGCACATTGAAGGAGCTCGGGTCCAAATGGAATGGCGAGGTCAAGTCGCCCGTCAGTTACGACTTGTGAGTGCCAATGCCGTAGCGTGTATTTCATTCATATGGGAACCAACTGAATCAAAATGTGCAGGTATCCTGGAAGGATCCGCGCCATCGTCAACTACGGGACTGCTGCGCAGGTGGCTGAGCTTGAGCAACACAAGCTCCAGCGCAATTGCAAGTAGAACTTTCTCTTCATCTCGATATCTCCTCCAGCCTCTTTTCGCATGGGCGCCTTTTAGCTTCTTCTTCTCTTCAAATAAAAACAAGTTTGATGTGTGCATCAAGTTCTTGACAATTTCGTGATTTCTGAAATGGGAACTGCACATTCAGCCTTGGCGCTGCCACCCAGCACAATGCAGTTCTTCCTCATCTCTCTCTTCTCAGCAGACCGACACATCATCTTCAATACAAACAGTGCCTCCACACTCACTCGGGCTCTACTATGGTTTATAGTACCAGTTATGAATCACCTCATGTCAGGCAGAAAAGATCCCAATCGTTACAGCTAAATACACTATTTTATTACAAAATCATCAAACGCAAGAATGCAAAAAAATATACACACTCGGCTACCTCCCCGTCATTTTTCTTCACTCCTGGCCAAACACTTTCTTGGCGCCATGCTCCATCTTGCTCATCATCGACGGCTGCTGCTGGCTCCCTCCCGTGCTCTCACCCGCGCGATTACCTGTATCAAACGCACCCTGCGTCGACCCTTGATCCTGCTTTAGCCCCGTGCCTTGAGCCGCGCGATTTACTGTATCATACACGCCCTCCATGGACCCTTGATCCTGTTGCTGCTGCCCGCTCATTTCCTTCACCTTGCGAACGCCGGTATCATATATACCCTGCATGGACGACCCTTGGTCTTGCTGCTTTAACCCCATGTCTTGAGCCGTGCGACTGCCGGCATCGTATAAACCCTGGGAGGTGGACTGCTGTTGTCCTTGGCCGCCACCGGAAGGTTGAGACGAAAGGCCGCCGGTGGAACCAACGTCGGAGGAAACGTTTTGGGGTTGGCTAGTTTGTTGTAGATTTATGCTGTCGGTGGGAGCCGTTGGGAGTTTGGGGTTCTCGGTGGTGGAGTAGCCGGTGTTGGCGTTGTCGGAGGTGGCGGAATAATCCTTGTTGGGGTTCGTGGTAGAGTAAGTGCTGGTGTTGGGGTTGTTGTTGTCGGTGCCGCTGGAAAACATGCTTTGTTTTTTGGATAGTTTTCTTGTTGGGTGGTTTTTTTTGGGTGGTTCCTCTTTTTGAAGGAGTGCCAAAAAAAAATCGATTGTCGTGGATCCCACCCACAGGATCATCAGTCATCCGACTTGTGTGAACGTGTCGGTAAATTTCTTTTTTATTCCTTGTCAATGAGACCTCCAGTTACGCAAGTATGCAAATCAATATATTCGGTGCCACTACTGCTTGGAGTCAAATTCAAAAAACGCGCGCGGACTACTCCTTGTTAAAGAAGCTCTTCACTCCTTGCTCCATCTGTTGCAGCATCGACGGCTGTTGCTGTTGCTGTTGCGGCTGCTGAAGATCCACGTCCTTACCCGCTCGAAGGCCGGGGTGGTAGATCGGCTCAGTTCTAAGCTTCACTTCGTCAACGGGAGGCTCAGGCAGATGCGGGAGATCCGTGGAGCTGGGTTCAGACATTTTGGGGGTTGGATGGATTTGGTCGCGGACAACGTTTGGAAGCATATTGTCTATGGTGGACGCGATTTTGGAGGAGTAGCTGCTCGTGTTTGAGTCGATGTTGGTGTTATTGGTGCTACTGGAGTTGGTATTGGAGAACATGGCTTTTTTTGGGATTGGTTTCTTGTTGCTGGTGTTGTGGGTGGTTTCCCTTTTCAGAAATCCTGTCGATTTTTTAAGAATGTCACATCTGGCTTGGAATTAGCGCGTTGGCGTTTAAAGATGCAGGAGGATCAGGGCTCGTTAAAGTTGTGGAGTGAAAGGACTCATGCTAAATACAGACTGTTTTTATTATTGATCAACGACCTCAGGTTTTTGGTATCCTTAAAACTCTCTTGGAGTGATGCCTTAGTTTTTCACTCCTTGCTCCATCTTGTGCAGCTGCGACACCTGCTCCGGGCTCCCCATGTTCTCAATCGCACGAATGCCGGCAGGATACATGTCTTCAGAGACGGGTTTCTTTTCTTGGGCGGGAGGTTGTGGCAGACCGGTGGATGCGACTTCGGACACGTTGCGGGTTTGGTTGATTTGATCGCGGGCGACACCGGGATGCATGTTGTCGATGGCAGTGTTTGTGTTGGAGGACATTTGCTTTTTACTTTGGATGCTAGTTGTTGGTTGCTGTGGGTGGTTGGTTGGTTGGTTGGGTTGGCTCTTTTTGTAGGAAGCCGGATGTCGATATGAGTCATTCATGCTCAGACAAGGTCATGCGCCAACTGGCTTGAATTGAACATGTTTCTTGGTATGACAAAACACTGAGAGTGGGGCATCAAGTGTCTCTGGCTCTGACACCGAGTCTTTGCTCTGTGTCAATTTATATATTTATTTTATTTTATTTAATGGACCTGAATATGAGTGGCACAGTCGCCAGTGCTTACGCAACATCAACCCTGCGCATCACGTTCCCGTCCTTCCAAGACGACCCTCCGCGAAGCGACATTGACAGGATCATGATGTGAGTAACTACTGGCCCCCACACCGTAACATCAAGAACTACTTCACACAACTACCAACAACACATCAACAAACAAAACAAAACAAACCAAAAACACAGCGCCCTCATCATCCTCCTCGTGGCACTCTCATTCACTGCCTTCTGCATCCAAGTAATTCTCTCGATCGCGCGCGAAAACCGTCTCCGCTTACGAGACTCGCTCCTCGAAGACGGACAACACATTGGTTTCCTCGTCTCGCAAACAAACCGACCTCTCTCGCCAGCACAAATCAATTCGTTCCCAATTAAAGTGTTTATTCCAAAGGGACACCCTGTAACGCGACGATTGGATGAATCATCATCATCATCATCTCGTGAAAACGAGGAAATATATCCACCACCAGCATCATCAAATAACCACATTGAGCGAATTCACGTTCTTGACGAAATCCCGGCACAGATTCCTGTGAATGATTCTGTTGATTTGATTGGCCAGCAGGAATCGCCGCCATGTTGTCCAGTGTGTCTTGAAGATTTTAAGGAGCTCGAAGTGTTGCGCGAGCTTCCTTGCAAACACTTGTTTCATCGTAGGGTGAGAGAGATTTCTTTTGATTGCCCGAAGAACCAGTCGAATTCTTCTGTATTTAAACAAGCTAAATTCTCGCCAGTGCATCGACGCATGGCTCAGTTTATCCTGCTTCTGTCCAACATGTCGAAACAATACCCTCTCGCGAAGAAGGAATTCATCACACACAGCAAATTCAAGTGCATCCCAAGCTCCAGTTGAGGAGCGTGACGGCAGTTTTCGAAGTGGTGTGGGTGGTAGCAGCGACGAATGGTTGCTCTCATGAAAAAAACAAACACGGGGGAGCATATGTATTGGATTCCCTATTTAATTTGATTTGTAAATATGCGCGTACTTGCACTTTTTTCTCTATGGCGGGGTTTCTTTTTCGTAAGTTCTCATTAAACAACACGCATTCATTTCGTACCACGCCTCAAACTCTGTCTCGAAGAACACCGTTGGCGATCCGTTTGAAGCACTGACTTTATCCAAACACAATGGAAAGATTTATTGAATTTACCCAGTTCAATTACACAAAGCATCCCAAAAAAAGAACAAGAGAAAATCCATCAAAACGACGCGCCTTTTCCATCACTACACTGTATTACTCTCGCCCGCTTGCAGTGGCGGAGTAACCCCACTCACACTACTCTTTAACCAATCCGCCTGCAACTCCCACTTCATCCACAACTGCAACGAAATATACCCCAACGGCGCCAACGCAAACACAGCCCCCAATATCATCATATCCCTACTCCAAGGCAAATATATCGGCGGAATCTGAACTGCACCCGAAAACAATGTCCAAAAACACGATGCAATCCCATACCGCGCAATAACTTTCATGCGGTCCAAGTTGAGGTTTGCATGGCTTTTGCGTGCCTCGCGAAGGTAAGATACGAAGCAAGTCAACACGGATATGTCAATTAGGAAGAGAACGATTAAAGCAGTGTCAAACAGGCCGCTGGCAATCAAGTACATGAGTCGCTGCGATGGCCAGTATACACCTGAAGCGATGTTGAATCCAGCAATCACGAACTGAAGGAATACAAACAACGATACGCCAAATGTAAAGATCCACACGGCCGCAGGAAAGATTGCCTCGAAAATAGCCACACCGCGGCGGTACAAGTGCATCACCATGGCGATTTGATAGCCAGCGGAAAAAAGCACTGACAGAGAGTATCCATAACTAAAGATGCTGGTGATTTCATACTTGAGTGAAATGTAGTACGTGATGGCGGTGCCTGCGTTGCAAAACGTCATTGCGAGAATCAGGCTGTTGAACTTGTCTTTGGTTTCTTTCCATAAACTCGCGAGGGTGAGCTTCTTGACTTGCTTGCAGATTAGGGTGAAGAGTAAGCCAGTTTGAATGATGGACGCGACTGCCGTGATCCAGGTGACGTGGCCCGTGAGATCCAAGTATATTTCTCCCCACATTGAATACGGGTCCGGATCGGTGCTGCTGGATGTCGAGTTGGAGTCGGCCATATCTTTTTTTTATAAACGTAAATCTTTGATAATCTGGATTTCCTTCAGACAAAAAATATAACGACAGGCATAAGATATATATTTATTTAGCTAGTGAGGCTACTTTGAATCACTCTTGGCTGCTGTTGAGCTCGCAACACGCTTTACCCTCTCCGCTTGCAACTCCCTTCATCAACAACTGCAACGCCACATATCCCAACGGGCAACAAAGTAAACACAAGCGCCCATAGTCATTGTATCCCGACTTCCAAAGCAAAAAAAACAACGACGGCAGTTTGAAATTGAGGCAGACATACGCCGTCCCTGAAAAAATATGAAACGATTCCGTAACCGAGAAATGATTTTGCATACGTGTCACGTTTGATGTTTGTGAGTTCAAAGCAGATTTCGCCCGACATGCTGTATGGATCCTCCGTGATGATGCTTGATGTGGAGTTGCCTTCGGGCATCTCGCGTTGAGAAAACTTGACTGGACAGGTAAATCTCAAAATTTGTGATGAATTGGTTTACGGCAGAATCCAGCAGTCTTACTTTTCTTGGATTTACGCGTATGATTCGGTATGTTGCAGCATTTAAGCAGGGCACGAATATCAGTCAAATTATCACGAGCCTGTTGCGTCGTTCTTTCAAGGCAGTGGTCGCCGAGAAAAGAACGTAAATCTTTCAAAAAATTTCTTCGTCAATCACATCAAAGTAAACCAAAACCAAAGCCCCGACATGACACATCCACAACACCCAAAACCGAGCTGCCCTTCCCTTCCACCCATGTTAAAGAAAAAACAAAACTACAAATCAAACTATGCAAGCTCCTGGGGACCCGTATCCCCTTCACAGCAACCTCAGCTCCATCAACTTTACTCACAGAAGCCGCCTCAACATCCAGTACGCATCCACCGCGTCTCTATTCCAGTCGAAAGTGCATGAAGGAACACCACTTCTTCAGACTTCTCTGGGTCCAAGAAACGGCCTCAGCCAGGCGAACAAGTACAAGTACGGATCCGTGGGCGTCTTTGCGCCACCATTGCTTGACCCGAAGCGAGCCATGAGTATGGATCGAAGGGCTGACTCTGGTGTTGTGTTTGATGCGACAAAGTTTCGTGTTCGACGTGACTTGTCGCTGAAGCGGCAAAGCGATGAAAGCGAATCCGATCAAGCTCTTGAATCAGCGTTTTCTGAAATGAAGATCGATTCTGAGATGGACCGACAGACACAAGACCTGACTGACTTTGTCGCGTGCATCAAACATCTCGTGACTGTTCCAGAAGGAAGTGTTTTCATTTCTGATGTTCACGTAAGTATCTTCTCTCCGCATTGTTTATTTATCTAACACTTTTTAATACTTCAGATGGGCCTCATACGTTCGAGCGTTTTCAAAGTATACGACTCTGTCTTCAAAAAAGGTGCCTCATCCGCAACAACCGCATCCGACCATTGCATTGCAAGTCTGCCCGAACTAATGAGCAGCCTGACTTTTATCAACAACAACGCGAATCGAGATTCTTCTGACGACAATGCATTCTCTCACACTCAAAACATTGACACGACATCCGCAAACGAGTCCATCCGCAAGGCTTTAGAGCGAGCAAAGCAAATACTTGGAGTTGATGAAAATGAATGTGTTGGACTGGTCCACGACCGTGTCGAGTTTTATTGGGTCCGCGAGCGTCTTTGCTCCGTGTTTTGTTGCCTGGTTGGCGGCAAGACGGTTGAAGCACGCCAAGAACTTGCGTCTCTGTTTACGCAAGCGCAGAAGGCTGAAAAACGCGATTCAAACCAGACTCTTGTTGACACAGAAGCCAGTCGACCATTTTTGGATGAGTGGGATGGATATGAAGAGAAGGAACAGCTTGATGGAAAGCAGGCAGCTGTCTCGCAGGTTCCAGTTTCTCAAGTTCAAGAGGAATCCGTCATGTCGCCGGTAGTATCACTGCTGGAGTTGCCTTCTCCAATTATCGAGCCCGCTTACGAAGCATACACGCCCACAGACGATGGTGAACCGACGAGCTCCACGTTTTTGGTCTACACGGGCGAACTGAATGCATTCTCGCCGGTAGAGCGCTCCATCTCAAGCAGCAACAACAAAAACGGCGGTAATGAAGAAAGTCCAACAATCACCTTTGCCGAATTTATGAAAAAGAATCCCGTCACTCGCAAGCAAGTACAGCATCTACGCGCAGAGCTACCCACGATCCAAACAAAGAACCTCATCCCTGCATTCCGCTGCCGCATGAACCTAAAGAGCGCCATTGCACGAATTGATTCGGACACGCTCAGTCCTGGGGACACGTTGATCATCATGAGTGGTTGGAAGGGCGACACTGTCCCGACACCGACTGCCACGTTCTTGCCCCCACCTCCGGCCCTTGACGAGCCTGCAATTATTGTTGGGACGCAAAGAAAAACCCCATTGAAGCAAGGATTTGAAACTGTCAGTCTTGCTCGGCTTGAGTCTTCTGAGTTTTTGTTTCCCGGCTATTCGCGATTGACGGTGTGTGTCCAGGAGGAGCTTGCCACGGTGCCATTTGACTTGAGCGCCAATCAAAGTGGACATATTGGGAACCCTGGGTTTGATGAGGACATGTTTGAGGTCAGGAACCGCGTTCAGGATGCGCTCAAGTTTGGTGCCGTGCGTGTTGGATGTGGCGTGAAGGAGGCTTTCTTCAGCTAGCCGAACTGCTACGAAAGCTGTTATTTTTCCGTTGTTGCATTGGTTGAGTGCTGTCCAGATTCGGCGCGTTTTCCTTTTCCCATATCTCCGAAGTTGTTTAGAAGTCCGCTATGTTAGAAGTGCGTTTAAATTGAGTAGACAGAAAAAAAAGGTTGAAACACAAAAATAATGGAACACCGAAGAAAACTACGATGAGCTCAAAATAAATGGGAAAATCACTAAAAACAACGTTCGCCCGTCATTTTCTAGCCAGTAAATCGCGCCGCCCTGCGCATAGTGGTTTGTTCCGGAACCACCGTTTCATTGATTGTGCTTCCTTTTCCTCCCTCTTCCTCCAGCCTGAGTCACGCTCTTGGGACGGAACATCGGATGATTTTAACCATGCTCTTATCCATGTAAAACTTGCCGCTTGAAATTGGCCAGAGCCATCACATCCCGCTGCCACCACCTGCCGCATGTTTCGTTTTTGCAATGTAGCAAGTGATGAATTTCGCGAGTCCTGCCATCTGGTGTTGGTCGACTGAGTGGATGTCCTAGGTCCGAATCACAGTGCGGACAGACGCTGGAAGTATACCGCTCATCCACTGTGACTGTCTTGAAGTCCCGGGCCATGATTCGACGGATTCCAACTCCTGGCGTCGGCGCTTGATTCTTGATATTCGGGGCCCTCCCCCAGTTACCCCAGCAAAGGACCAATTCGCGGTCACTGTCTTTGAACTTGGACCGGATGTTGTTAGCTAATTTGCTCTCAGAACTGCAGACTCCAAGCTTGGCTCTGTACTTGCGACGCTGGTGTTGCTGATTCTGGAAATAATCCGACAAGACATGTTTCCACCGATGCCACTCCACCAAGTATGCACGAAACCGGTCAAGGTTGGAAGACGAATGGGAACCTGTGTAGTCTTGCGCGTAGCCCATTGTGATGAGTGTTTCGAGCGTCACCACATGATTCAGTTGCCAAATTCAGTGTTTTGAACAATTGTCAACGGTTTTCCTTGGCTGTCTCGCACCACTCTCGAAATGGAACCGTTGTACTCGTTTTGGTTGCGCTTGAAGTAGCATTCGCATCGATGCTGGACCATCGTATATTTAATGACGCTTGTTCCCTTACACCCCGTTCCAATTGTCAGAATGTTCTTTTTGCCCGGGTCGACAAAGAGTAGGCGGTATTTCTGGGGATCCATGAGGTCCTTGCGTTCTGGTTCTGGCATCCTTGTGACATACGGAAACTCAATGTTGAAGTCTTTCCGATTGCTGACCGATTTGCTGTCTGCATGTCCGGCAAAGTAAGCTTCCTCGTTAACAAAGTGGATTCCAGCCTTGTGACCGTCCGTTGTCACCATGTTCTTGAACATCATTGCTCGGTACTTTAGAAACCCGAAATTGCGATTCTTTTTCTGTTTCTTCTTCTTGGAACGCCACTGACCATGGAACCTGCAAACGTACTGCCAAAGACTTGTGTTGAAGAGCGAAGAATTGACGTTTGGAAGAAATTTCTTGACGGATGAGTACAAATCACCCTTTCCCTTTCACTTGGACAGGTCGTAACCGGCTCTTGCCATCCAACCTCGCAGCCCGTCAAAATCGGATTTGTCCTGAAACGCTTTGTCAACCATTGCAGCAGTGTTGAGTGTGATCGATCCAGGAATGTAGGTTGTACGAAGTGGAGTGGGGTTCAAGGTTTTTCGGCCGTGGTGTTCGAGGAACCGGTTGATTGCAATCATATAAGGAAGACACTCGGCGGGCTTCATTGACGATGATTTCAGATTCCAAAACAACTTGTCATGCTGGGTGCACTGTGGGATCAGAGACGCTGCCTTTTCCAATAGTTCCTCGGCCCATGGTTGCAACGGTTTCGGTTCATTCACGTATGCAAATAACAGTTGCTGAATGATTTTGGACCCATCATCCTTGATAACTTTCCGTTGCTCCTTCGTCAACTCGGCCACAGTTGTCTGGTCAAAGATGGGAAGCCAGTGCAGCTCCACCGAGAGCCGAATAAACCGCTTCAAGTACTGCGGGAAATGGAGCGCCACGTTGTTCCGGTATACCGTTTCCATTTGGACTGCCATTCCACCAAAGACGTGACTGAGATTACTGCCATTTCCTCGCAGGTCCTCAAGGGCACCGAGATCAATGTATTCGCTATAGAGGTCCGTGTACTTGATCATTTTGATTTTCGATTCTTCATTGAAAGGACGTCCAGGTTTCTTCTCCAATCCAACCGTTGTCACAGTTGACAACATGCGGTTTTGTCAATTGTTAAGCCATTGGATACTTGAGTGGCTGCAGCATGGTCGAAGCTGTCCATTGGGCTACCGGCACCGCCACCAGCCAGTTGCGTGACAGCGTCGAATCGTTGAAGGATATGAAGCTTGCAGGAACAGAGCAGCCTCGAAACATTTGCCGGCTCGCAGAACAGCATCCTGGATCCGGTCGTGGAAACGCGGCCGGAAGAGGACCTGAAAGCGGGTCAGAAGAACTCGTTCCGTTTTCTCAACCTTTGTGGCCATGCAGAAGCACATTTTATACGAATGTTTTACCAAAACCAAAATGGCATTTTCATGTTTGACATTATAATATTGTGCGCTCAGTGTCAAAACTAATACCGACACAGACACTCAAGCTTGTGGACTTATGCTCGAACAGAGACGCAACCCGTGCGCGCGATGCCGTGCCCAACACCGCCGCTGCGATCAGACACGCCCCGTCTGCGGACGTTGCTTCAGGGTCGGTGCCTGCTGCGAGTACCTCGACAAGGACCTTCTCCGCAATGGCTCGCCCGGTTCAGACTCTGCAGTCAGTCTAGCCTCGGGCAAGGAGCATGACAATGTCTTGCGATCCATTCTGAATGCGGATGCCAATGCCTTGCTGGACCATTCCCTGCCGTCATCAACTGCGCACAGCATGGTGGACTTTGACCTGACTCCCACCGTCCAAGACTTTCTCCTCGTCAAGACCATGTTCGAAACCAAGATGGGCGCAAACCACAGACTGGCGCTAATCAACGTTTCACATTTCTTGGCCAACTTTTTCGTGCAACCTCCTGCCTTCAGACTTGCCATGTGCGCAAATGCTGCTCTACTGTTTAGAGATGAGATGGCGTCTGAGGTCATGTTTGCGTACTATCGGCGTACTCGGAAAGCTGTCTCGAGATCATTGGATAGACCAACGATGGAAACGATACCGGCTTTGTATTTCCTCGCCACCATCTCCACTGGTACTCTATTCTCGATCCCACTCATTGTTACAGTTTGTCCTTATTATTTTTTCTATTTCAGCTACCGGCGAGACGGCATTCTCAGTTGCTCTCGGAAAGTGGGCCATCCACGTCATCTATGCTCTAAACATGCACATTGATCCCACACAGTTGCCAAATGCAGACCAACTCTCTGAGTTTCAAATCCAAGAGCGAAGAAAGTGGTACTGGGTAGTCGCATTCTGGACAAAGCTGCAAGCAATCATGGGCGTGACTGAACCAGTTTGTCTTCCAATCGATAAAGTCCAACTGCCAGAGGACTCTGCCGCGCTGTTTCCAATTTTAATTCGGATCTACGATATTATTGAAGGTGTGAAAGTTGCACACGCACGACCGCCATCGAGCATCGAGGGAATACCCGCCTCAGAAACGTGTCTCAACATCCACGCAAAGCTGACGCAACTCCTCACTGAAATTCCTGCACACAGAATTTTGCTTCCAAACTCTTCATTAGCGCCACATGAAAGCTACAAGGTTTTCGCCGAGCAACTCAGCTTGCCAAAAGTAATTTCCAAGGCCGACGTAATTGTCAACACGGTCAACTTCTTTTCCGCCGTGTCTATGCTGTACCGTCCCAAAATGTTTGTCTTGTCCCAAGTGTCACCGTCATCAACCAGCGTCAACGCGCATATGCTTCAAGATCTCATTTCGGCGCTGGACAAGTGCGTTTCCTCAGCACTCCACGTCGTAAATGTGTTCAAGTTCCTCCTCCTCAGCACAAACAATCTGCCAATGCCTGAAGGAATCCATGCGCCACCCCACTGCGAGGATCTCCCAAAACTGTTCGATTCAGCCCTGTTTGTATGGGCACTCGCGTTCAATTTGTTTGAAGCCGCAATTGTTCTTTGGTGTCTTGCATGCCGCGTCGATTCGCAGTGGAACAGTCTGTTACCCAATGTGCCCAGTTTACAAGATGTGCAAGCCGATTTTCAAGTGATTTCGGCGTTTTTGGATCTTCTGGGGGCAAACTTGAAAGGAAACGTGACTGTTATTACTCCAATCATTGAATGCGTGAAGGCAATGAAATTAGACGTGGATAGTGTTGGGTTGCAGTCTCGTGGTGCTGCAGTAGATCGAGTAGAAATCCAAATGTCAGTGCTGGCGCTTACTGAAGAAGGATCGGACTCTGAGGGTTCCACAGCTGGCGAAGGTGGTGAGGGTAAGAAGGCTTCTGAGGATTTGAAAGTGATTCAAGAGGATGCATCTCCGCTTGCGTTCATGGGATTGCTTGGGTTTGAGGTTTTGGGAGGAGTTCGTTGGAAAGGTGCGCATGAAAATGAATGGCGCCAGTTTTGGGAGCACGTACAAACAACTCAGTAAATAACGGACAATATATGTAGTAGATAAAGCTGTTGGATTTGTATGGACCCTGATTATATTTCGGACAGGAACCATTTTAAATACAGTTAAATATATCCAAAAAATGTTCCTGTCATGTAAGAAGTGCGAAGTCGTTGTGGAACTGTCTGTGCTTGCAACCGCAACCGAAGGGGCTTTTGACGATCACAAACGCGGTGCTAAACCGAGCGGGCCAAGCCAAGGCCAGCGAGATCTGTGGACGCTGCAGCAACTGCGGGAGCGAAGCATGAGTGCCGTGCAAGAAGTGGAAAGTGGGACTGGTATACTTTTACTGCTTTTGTCAATGGGGGTTGAGATTCTTTTTTGCTGATGCATGCTCGTTCCACCTTTCGAACAACAGGCGCAGATGAAATCACACTCTTCAATGCCATATCCGCTGTAGCTTCATACGCCAGCCAATTACGAGCACTCTCTGCGAAAGTGAATCTGGACGATCGAAAGCTTGTCCAGTTTGTGTGGACGAATGCGCTGAATTCCGCGTCCTTCTCTTCGCATAAGCTGGCTTTTGAATTGGGAGCTGTTCTCTTCAACGCTGCAGCGTTATTGTCTACGACTGGGAGAGCGACAGTCATGAGTATAGGTACACGTCGATTTGGGCGCTTGCCGACTTCAGTGGCTTATATTTGATTTCAGATCCCGCGCAACGAAGCACGTTCCCAGCGGCAATCAAAGCGGCTTGTTATGCATTGTTGACAGCGGCTGCAGCATTCAAGGAAATCAAGACTGTTTTTCCGCTCAGTCAAGATTCAGCTTGTATTGATTTCACACCAGCGGTTTTGGACGCACTCGAAGCTGTTCTGATTGCGGATGCTCAGGAACTGTTTCTCAAAAAAGCCGTCTTTGGTAAGGGTCGATTTCTTCTTTCTCTTCGATTCTTGACATCAACTCAACCCGCTTCAGACAACATGTCTCCATCCACAATCGCAAAGTTGGCAAGCGGCACAGCTGAAACTTTCCGTCGCGCACACGCCCTTCTCACTGCATCTTCTATCAACGGCGTATTCCCCACAAATTGGATCCAACTGGCGCGTGGAAAACTTGGACTGTACGAGGGCATATCATATTACAATCAATCCAAAGTCGTCGCTGCCACCTCTGATTCTGGAAAATATGGAATTCAAATTGCATGGCTCCGTGCGGCACAGAATGCATTGAAAAGCGTCCATGTGGAAGTTTTTGATGGAGGAGCGAATGTGGCGATGCGAATTTTGAAGGGTGTCACTGGGGCGGTTTTGGCGGATACATCTTCTGGCTTCTATTTTCAAGAATCATTGAGCCGTGTAAAGGCTGAAGTAATGGCGACGATGGAGCTTGTGAAGGTTGTTTTGGTTCCTGCTGAGAAGGATAATGACATCATTTGTGAGTCGCAACTCTTTAAGACTATGTCTTCTTCTCAAGTCATTATCTAATCGCGATTCCCCTGTTTTGAACAGACGTTGAATCCGTTCCCGCACTGTCTGCTCTCACTATACCAACTGCAGCCATCATGGTCAAGCCAGACATTGCTCCACTCTTTGACATTTACATATCAAACAAAATCTTCCCACCTCTGTTTGAGACCCTGACCCCACTGCACATCCGCCAGTCGCAAGAACGATATCTCAAAGCGCGTACCGCATACTTGCAACCCATTGAAGATTTTCAAACAGCAACAACAACCTGCCGCACTGGTTTAGCATCAATCAACCTACCAAATGCCATTGAATCTGTTTTTAAACCCGACTCTCAAATTCTCCTCGAAATGCAGCAATCAGTCATGCGTGATTGTGTGGGCGATGTAGAGTTCAATGGACAAGCTCCACCCTTGGCACACATGATGCAATCAGCAGCTTCTTTACTCTTGAGTCAAAGAGACAAGACATCGCAACTGCTTCGCGCAGCCAGAGCCGCGCTGGACACTGAGGAAGCAGAGGATGCTGAAATGAGGCATGGGTTTGGAGCGCGTTGGTCAAGAGTTGAAAGTTCAAAATTGACGCGTGGATTGAGAGAGGCCATTGGAGGGTATACTGACAAGTTGGATGAAGCGCAAGCCAGTGATGCGATTGTTTTGGGGAAGGTTGATGGAAACCTTCAGAATTTGGCGCTGCTGGGAGATGAAGGCTTGTTGTCTGTGTTGATTCAGGGTGGTGGGGGTGGACCGCTTGGAGAAAGCGGGATAGCAGCTGAGGCAGCCAGTCGAGATGAAGTCAACAAGTTGAAAGGAGCGCTTGCACTGCTGAATGATTTGATATCAAAACGGGAGCTGTTTCTTCTGGATGTTCAAGCTGCGAAAGCTGCAGATGATATTTGTGAGTCGAAATTTCACGATTGCTGTAACTTGTGGATTCTTATTCATGCATCAATTTTCTTGCCCCAGTACCCAGCATTTTGGAAGCAAGTAATGGTGTGCACGTATTGAATGAGGAGGACGTGTTTCTGGCAAACTTGAAAAAGTATGACGCGTTTGTTGAGACAAGCCTTGCCTCACTCAAGACCCAAAATAACATTATGGCACTAATAGCGGTACATATGATCTTATTTGTTAACAAGAATGAAGGTCTAATTCTGGCAAAAAATTAGACGCGTAATCAGAAGTTCGTGGAATGGGCGCAAACAAATGAACGCCTCGCAAAACGAACTGAGTTTATCGCTGACCATGCGCGCGGTGTTGCTCTGTTTAAAGAAATCATGACAAATCTTGGAGCTGGAATCAAGTTTTACACTGACTTTGAACCGATCCTCAAAAAGTTGCTGGTCAACTGTCAAGGTAATCCACCGCAAATGCTTTCAATCGTGTCTTTGCGATATAATGACTGACAATATTGCACACAGACTTTTGCATGACTCGAGGCATTGAAAAGAAGGAATTGCTTGCAGAACTGCAACAAAAGTCCATAAGTCAGGAGCGACAAGTCTGGGATGGGAACCTTTCGAACCTCAACTTCAAGTTTGATCACAACCCGCCTCCCTCTGCACCACCGCCTTTCAAGAGGTAGTGATGGTTCGAACTTGGGGAACAGTTTATTGAAGCATGTCTGATTGCAGTACGTGAAGGAAAAGGAATAAAGTGCCGCTTGGTAAGTTACTCAGACAGTGCCTCCATTTGGCCCCAAAACGCACACGCTGCAATTTACCACACCCCATTGTCGCTCGATACTCTAGCCGAAATACCCGAATCAAGCACCAGCGTCAGTCGAAGGTGTCCGAAAATGTCCGATCAGTTTTTAAATTTACAGAAACTAAAGGCTAAAAAACAACATAAATATGGTGGCGAGAAGCCTCGCTCTGCATCCTGCCATCCGCACTCACATCAACATCAACTTGCGCAGGATCCCACCTCCGATAGTCTTCAGTCGAGATATCAAGTCAACCATACATCGCCATCTTGCGACATCTACCCAATCATGCGGCCTCAAAAAGTCCTGCCACCATTCGAAAAACGCTCGTCAAATTTGCGGGCGTGGAATCAGTGGACAGGCTGCTTTCGTCCAAAGGTTTCGCTTTTCATACTGATGCGTTCCTTCCAATCGTGGACCATCTCACAAACAAAATTGGAGCGAAGAATGCTTTCAAGTGATGGTCATTTCGCTCATCATGAGGCCCTCCTTCCGGTTTTGGAGGATCTTTCAGACAAGTTGGGGAAGAAATCGGCCGTCTTGTTGCCTTCAACGAACAGTTTTGTGCCCATGCGGATTCTCTGCTTCCAGTTCTGCATATCTTATCTGCGAAACTGGGGGCGGAATCTGCAGTTTCTCTGCTTTCGACGGGCAGTTTTTCAGCGCGCGTTGACACTTTGCTGCCTGTGTTGGATTCTCTTTCGAAACTGCTGGGGGTGGAATCTGCAGTTTCTCTGCTTTCGAGGGAGGTTTTTGTGCTCCCGTGGATGCTCTTACCGACAAGCTGGGGGCGCAATCTGCCGTCAGGCTGCTTTCTTCAAACAGTTTTTGTGCACGCGTTGAAGCTCTTCTGCCAACATTGGACACTCTTTCAAAAGCGATTGGGTCGAAAGATGTGGTGGCATTGCTGTGTTGAACATTCTATCAGAAAAGATTGGCACGAAATCGGCGGTGGCATTGCTTTCGACAGGCAGCTTTTGTGCTCGTTCCGAATCTCTTCTTCCAGTTGAATCGCCTATCTGATAAACTCGGAGCAGAATCGGCTATCCGTCTCCTTTCCTGTGGCAGCTTTTGTGCGCGGGTAGATGAGCTGATGGCTGAATTTCCTGATATTAAATCCGTGTTGGGTGAAAAGGGTGCCATTCGTGTTCTTTCAGATGGATGTCTGGCTTCTGCGGACGCAACGCAATGACAAGAATTTATGGATTATATGCGATCTGTCCAACCTAGCCATGTTATGTTGCACTTGGGATCAAGGGTGATGGTGGATTGTGTAAAAAAGTTGGTTACTGCTCAACAAGAGAAGACAGGAGCCGGATTCAAGAAATTTGTCAATGCATACGCGCAGGGAGCATTGTAATTCACGCTTCTCTTCGTCGTTCTCTGCTTGTATTTACAGATGACATCAAATGGCTGGGCGAGAACGTATACATTTAAGTGCCAATTAAGGATCCAATAAATAGAGAAGGGGATAGGTATGGGAAACCGTTTTATTTCCCACCAGGCGCGCCCAGCGGAGAACCAATATTTGCCCCTCTCAGCTTCACACCCAGCGCACGCTCCATCTTCCCCAGAATCTGTTGGTTTGGGTTGACAGCTTTCCCGCTTTCGTATTCATTGACGATGGTTTGTTTTTCATTGATTTTCGTTGCAAGGTCCTTCTGGGTCATGTTTTTGGCTTGGCGGCCTTGTTGGATGGCCTTGGAAACGGACAGATTCACTTTGGCAACTTTGAAATCCTGGAAGAAGAAGCGGTTCAGAAGGCTGGCATGATTTGAAATGGTGTGTTTGCGAAAATGATCGCCCTTTCACAGTTCTTCAACAACTGCGGCTTCAGCTCATTTGAATGGGGATGGGACAGATGGTGGGAAGCAGGGACTTTCGAATGCTCACCTCGCCTTCGTTCTCAACCTTTCCCCTACACAACGCAATAAGCGCAAGCAATCAGCGCGACCCAAGGGGGAAATGCACCAAAAACACAAAGAAGCAAAGGAGAGACTCACATTTTGGCAGCATCGTATGTTCCGCCAGCCTTTTTTTCGGTGATAATCTGGGCGCCTGATCGCAGCGCGGCGTTGATGGCAGACTGCGACTTGACGACAGTTGGGTTCTGTGCTCTTTTGCGGATAACGGTAACGGAGTCCCAGTCGTCAGACATTTTTTGTTCGGATGGAGTTTTTGGGGATTGTTTTTATTTTGGTGGCCTTTTTTTTTCGAGTGAAGCTGTATCAAAACCTCAGAAATAGTCACTGCGCCTCATGGCAACTTTGCCACCTGTGCCAGCTTTTTACTTCTGAGTGCATAAGTTTTATTGATGGAATGCAACTTAATTCTGATCCATTCCCCTGTCATAAACAGATCCAAGACACATTTATCCACCAAGCGCAACGGAGAGAGGTGACAACTTGAAGATGAAACCAAAGAAGACGCGCAGTGCCCTTTTATAACATGTTCGAAAACATGCTCCCCGCATATTGCATTGCTCGAACATTTGGATGCTGGACCGCCTCAAACTGCCTATAATTCAGTTTCAAATCCGGCCCGATATTGATAAACGCGCCCCTGTTCCCAACATTGTCACAATAGTTTGGCGCACTGAAAATGGTGATGCATCGGCCCTTGTGGCCAATTTCGTACCCATCATGTTTGACCTCATGACTGCGGATGATCAAGTCCAGTCCATTCTCCAAGCAAAATGCTTCTGTCACGTCTGGCCCGAATTGAGTTCCGACACCACGTTTGCTGGGAGATCGGCCGGGGAAGGGTTGCGGGTCTGACCAGAGGATTTCGCACATGAGACCTTCATTTTCGGGTTGCTTAAAGCGATCAATTTTCCGGATCTTGCAAAAATGGAGGCGGTCAGTTGTCATTTTTCGCGTCAGCGGTGGCGGATGTTTGTTTGATGGGAAGTGCCAAAAAGTACAACGAAAGAAAAAACAAAATCACCTCATCCATCGTCACCCCATCGCGACTAAATAAACCTCCATGAATAACAAGAATCTTTTCACCAATCAGATTTCCTAGTGGCACCGCGTTAAAAATTTCGCTGAATAGCTTGAACATGACGTCGCTGTATTTCGCCTTGACTTCCCCTTCGAATCCGTATACTTTGTTCATGCTGTCTGTTTCATGGTTACCACGCGACAGGAAGAGTCCATCCGGGTATAGCATTTTAAAGGCAAATAATGCAATGATGCATTCGACAGAGAAAGAGCCGCGGTCGACAAAGTCTCCGTTAAACTGTGTGTGCATTCGCATGTGTGGACCATTTGTTAGCGAGTTTAAAACACGGCATGATAAAAGTAAGCCTCACCAAATACATGTTTTCGTTGCTCGGCAACCCGTTCATTTTGAATATATTCAGCAGGTCATAGTATTGACCATGGATATCTCCGCAGACAGTTATTTTCTTGCCTTCCGGAACGGGGATGTCAATGATTGTGGGAGAGTTTTCAAAGATGGTTTTGACGGCGAGCATGATTTGGTACACGTATTTGCGGTGCAGCTTTTTTTGTGCTTCCATGTGGCTCAATAGGCTTTTGCAAAAGTCAAGGTCAATCCCAGCCGGTGAAAGGTGTGGGCCGTCATATCTGGAGTCCAAGTTGGGTGAGCAACAAAAAACAGGGAATTCGGTACATCAGTCTTGACCAAGAAGCAACTCACGTTGGTTCAACGACCATACTTTCGACATCTCCAATCAGCTCAACCGCATCCTTTTTCACTTCATTGAAACTGATGGCCGCTTCAAACTGCTGCCTTTTGAGTTCTTTCTCGCATTCGCTCAGCTTAGACTTTGCATCGCTGTCGCGAGGAGAGACTTTCACAACTGCCCGAAAGTCTTTCACGGCATCTAAAAAGTGTTTCACGGTGAGAAGGAAGTCATTCTTTCGTGTGGTGGAGAGAATTACCCTTCAGCTTTCCCATGGCCATGTGCCCAACAGCGCGGCGATAGTAAGCTTTGATAAACTTTGGGTCGAGCGCGATAGCAGTTTCAGCGTCATGGATAGCGGCTCCATAGAACTCGCTGCGAATGTATGCTGTTGACGGAAGATTTAGTTTTCGAAATCAAAAAGAGCGAGCGGATAGTTCCAAATCAGCGAAGTACCGAACGCTCTGTTTGAATAGTATGCCGGATTCTTTGGGTTGAATGAAATTGCGGTGGTGTACAGCTCGATTGCCTCCTCGTACTTTTTCGCAGCAAAGCACTTGTTTGCGCGCTCTTTGACCTGCAAGACAAAACGTACGGCTCAGCGGGGTCATTCATTCTTGAAATAAATGTTGAGACAAACCTCCTCTGCCATGGTCTTGTCGCTCTCCGACACCTCGAGTGGAGCAATATCCTTGGCAACGTGGTCCGCCTCCATCCGAAGAGCTTCCTCCGCCTCATTATCTCCATCGACATCGACAACTGTTGCCGTGTCACTGCTGGCGTCGCTCGCATTGTCCTTCACTTTTTGTTTCTCAATCTCGCTTTGCATTTTGGGCGTATGCTTTCCTTTTTAAACTTTGGAGCACGAAACTTGTTGCTCTTATTCTATACGGGAAAGGTAAACAGCTCCATTTTATACCGTCTAGTCGAGTTATCCGTAAGCATTTTATCAGATGATTCACACTGCTTTGAACATGATCTTACAGGTGTACTCAAGCACCGTTAAAATATACACAACCTGGACATGTTCACGAGATGCTTCGCTCTGTATCCTACCATCCGCGCTGGCGTCAAACATCAGCTTTCTCAGAATCTCATTTGTCAATGTCTTCAGTCGAGATATCAAACCATTCCCACACCGCTATCTTGCACTGATGCACTGCTTCCAACTCTGGACCATCTCACAATCAAAAAATTGGAGAGATGAATGCCGTTCGATTACTTTCCACAAACAGGTTTTGCGCTCATCATGACGACCTCGTCCCTATTTTGGGCCATCTTTCGGACAAGTTGAGGACAAAATCGGCAAGTCATGTTGCTTTCGAAAGACAGCTTTTGTGCCCGTGCGGATTCTCTGCTTCCTGTTTTGGACGCGTTTTTCTGCAGCTAGACTGCTTTCTTCAGGCAACGTTTGTGCGCGCTTAGAGACTCTCCTTCCAATACTGGACTCTCTCTCAAAAGAAGTTGGGTCAAAATATGCAGTGACATTTCTTTCGACAGGCAGCTTTTGCGCGCGTGTTGAGGCTATTCTCCCTATCTTGAAATCTCTCTCCAAGAAAGTGGGGACGGAATCTGCCGTTGCACTGCTTTCTAAAGACAGCTTTTGTACTCGCGTGGATTCCCTCCTGCCGATGTCATGCCACCAGAAGAAGTTGGAACGAAATCCGCAGTGACATTGCTTTCAAGATGCAGTTTTTGTGCTCGTGCCGAATCTCTCCTTCCAGTCTTGAATCGCCTGTCTGATAAACTTGGGACAGAATCTGCTTCCTGTGGCGGCGTTTGCGTGCGGGTAGATGAACTGATGGCCAAATTCCTAGAAATTCAAGCCGTGTTGGGTGAAAAGGGTGCTGCTGTTCGAGTCCTTTCGAATCCTTGTCTGGCTTCTATGGATGCATTGATGCACTGCAATGGCGAGAATTTATGGAGAGTCTTCGAAACGCGCAGCCTGGGGATACTTTGCCGTACTTGGGATCATACATGACGGTTGGTTGGGGAACATGTGCGGCTTTGTATCAACATGCATCTCAGCAAGAGAAGACAAGAGCCGGGTTCAGGAAATTGGTGAACACATACGCGCACGAAGCATTGTAATTCACGTTTCTCTACGCGGCTGATAGTTTTGTTCTTGGATGGATGCCATCCAATCCCTCCGTTCCAACGATGAATGAATTTCAAAAATTTCTCCAATGGCTTTCTCGCAATGTGTGTATGGTACCAAGACCAAGAAGAGCCTTTTCTTGGATCAATCCGCTGCAAAATGGTAACTCGCGTTGTGGAACATATGAGGGAACAGCGTGAAGAGGAAAGCTCCATCGAGATCATGAGCCTGTATGAAAATGTGTGCGTTGAATGAGGAAAGTGCCTGCAAGGATCAAATTGACAGAAATTTATCGGGTGTTCTTCCAGGTTCAATCCAAGTCACCGCCGCAGAGGCTCAACAGCAGTAAAAACAAGTAAAATGTGGACATGATGGGCGTGAAGAGAGACGGGCTAGAGTAGACGACGGTCCTGAAATTCAATCTTCACCCTCGTTTCCAGTGGGAGCCGCGAAGAGGCCCTGAATCTGATCCCAATATACCAACGTTAAAATATAAAAACAACACCAAAATGGTCCCTCCACGCAGTGCGAACCCTCCCTCCTCCACTGCAAACACCCGCATTCCACCTGTCGCAGCTCCTGTTCGCACACTTCGAAAGGGACTAGGACCGAGCAAAATCTCCAACACAAACACCCACAAACACACGGCCTCCAGCACCCGAAATACTCTCCTCAACGCAACCATGGACCCCGCCCATAAACTATCCAATGCATCCAAAGAGAAATCCGTTTTACACGATTTGAAGGACGCAGGCCAACTCTCGAAGCAGATAGTGAACCCCGAAACACGGCGCCAGTTGAGACCAGCCCGATTCTTTGCGTGGGTTCAAAACGCGGCGTCGATTGGAATGCTCGAATCGGTGCATTTCTGGGGTGATATTCTGTTGAAGCTTTCAGGTGCGCATTTTTACGTGGTGGTCCCTGTGTTGCGTACAAACACACTCAATGCTTGGTTGTTCCAGATGAGCCCGTTCATGTTTGGTTCGTGTGCCAGATTTTGCAACTCAAATGCGAATTCACGCACGCCGTTCAGCTTGTTTTATCGAATCCAAAAGCCATGAAAGACCGAAAATGTCGCAGCATATTGGCGCAGTGTTTGGTAAAAAATGGTGTCATGTTTCGCGAATTGCAAACGAATACTCAAAAGTACCGCCTGCAGATGAGTTTGAACCAGAACGAGGACGCGCTGCAATATCTCGATGATAAAACTGAGAATGTTGAAGAATCTCAACTGCCGGAACAACTTGCAACAAAAACGAATCCAATCAATGTGGGGAAAGTTCGGATTCAATTCGGCGCAGTTTTTACATTTTGTATGGGCGCGTTTTTTACAGCGGACTTTTTCATCCAGATTCGTGCGTATAATTTATATCTGAAGGGAAAAATTCAATACAACTCCAACGAAAAAGGGAGGGCAAAACAAAGTTATCTCGAAGCCCTGAGACTGGATGTTCGATGTTTTGAGGTGCGTTTCCCGAAAATTTTCGCAAAAGGCGCAAATTGCTGAGCCCGCATTTCTCGAACAGGCTTTTTTGGAACTCAATGCGTGTAATCTGCTGACAATGAGCGAAGGTGGGTCACGCGTCATCGCATTTTTTGATGAATCTTACTCTCTTCTGACAGAAACAAGCGTTCTCGAATCTTTACCATTTGCGCACCACTGCGGGGAAGAAGATGCGCAATTTGTTCATCTTATTTATTTTATCCATTTTCGAATCTTTGGACGAATCTCCGAAATGGAATCCGCATTGCATACTTTGGAAGGGCCTGAATACGGCGTCTCTTCCATCATACCCGTCTTGCAATGCCGCGCAGATTTGTTTGCAATGAAACGGCAAAATTCGCTCGCACTCGAAAAGACAAATCAGTACGGAAAAAACTCTTGCAGCATCCAATGAATCTTCCTAACCCCAAAACGGTCACTGTAGAATTCTCACGCAAGACCCACTCAATGACGCTGCCCTCAAAACACACATATCCGTCCTATATACCACCAAAGCGTCTAACGACCTGTTCTTGCTCTCACACTCACTGATTCGTTCATGTCCTGACCGCGCTGTCGCATGGCACGCAATCGGATGTTATTACTTGCTTCAGAGTAGTCAGCCGTTGAAAATGGAAGAAGCACGGAAAGCGTTTGCGAAAGCGTGTCGATTGGATGATTCGTTTTCGAACGCGTGGATTGGGATGGGCCACGCGCTGCGTGCTGAGGGAAATTTTGATGAGGCGTTGAACGCGTATAGTTCGGCTTCAAAGTGCGCACTTGGGTGTGTGGCTTTTGGTTAGGAAGATGGGCTGCGTTTCTTCTGATCGCTGTTGTCATTGTTTGTTATTAGGAGCCATGAGCCGACCCTCTACATGGGCATGCTGTACATCCATTTGGGCCAAAGTACTCTTGGCGAAGAATACATTCATGCTGCAAAATCCATCTGTAATTTGGATTCTATGGTGGAGAACGAGTTGGGATGTATCGCCTTTTATCGAAAAGAGTTGAGTCATACATTTCCAGGTGTTTGTTATCTTCAAACTAAAAGCACATTTTTGCAGATATCTTGTTGCCATCAGTCATTTCATCAAATCCTTGAAACTCGCTGGAAAGGAGGCTGCGCGAACTGAACTCTACAGCTCCGCTTGGTGTAATTTGGGCAGCGCGTATAAATGCTTGGGGTGAGCACAAAAAGTAATATTCATCCAATTTGGCATGTTCAATGTGTTAACGATATTTTATGCTTTTACCAGCATGTACTCGAAGGCAAAAACATGCTTTTGGAACTCTCTCGCGATCGATCCTAAATTTGCAGTTTGCCTGGCAAATTTGGCATATGTGGAAGATAGATTGGGAAACTTTGATGACGCGTTGACTTATTATCACGATGTTTGTGGATCTTGTTTAAATTGCTGTTGAAGTCCGATGACAATTTTCGTTTTCGACAGGCTCTTGCGCTAGATCCTGACAACTCTCTCTACGTTGATTTGATGAATGTGACACTTTCGCGAAGTCTTAATGCTGGGTTTGATTTAATCCGAAACGATCCTTTACTCGACAATGTCGCCCCTTCTGCGCCATCAGCTCATGCCGATACCCCACCATGGATGTCTAAATTCTCAAGCACATTCCACGACCCAGATGCAAGTCTGTCAGCCGAATCAATGATGGCTGATGCATCCTTCAACATGGACCTAGAATCATTACAAAAGCCGCTGCAAATCGAGGCTGACCGGATACCAGCGCAGCAGCAACAACAACAACAACCGCTAAAACTGCGACACAGTGTCGCAAGTATGCTCGAAAGCGATGGGGACGAAGACAGCGCCGCGGGGACACCGATCGTCCCCATGCGGAAGGGATTGTTGTTTGGAGTTAAGCGAGATACTCACGCGGGAACGCTTTTACTGGGCGATTTGACTGATAGCCCGTTTGGAAGCGTTTTGGGTGCTGGAAGCTCGTCTTCGTCATCGGCGAGAACGACGGGCCCAAGTGTGTTGCCGTTTGCTGTTCCGCATAAACCGCGGATGCCCATAGTTGCGCGACGCACGTTGTCGTTTGAATCGTTTTCGAGCTCGAGCCCTGCGAGTGGGAGTTCAAGCGGGACACCCTTTTCAGTGGCGAATGAAGCGCATGTGGCACGAAATGAAGCTCCAATGGTGTTTTCGTTTGGTCAACGCAGAGCAGAAGGAGCTACTGTGGAGGATGGGAGACTTCCGCGGCGGTTAAGCCCTGCCAGGAATGTGGAGGGGCGCGTTGGAGTGATGATTCGCAGTGGTGCTGTTTCTCCTGATTCCGTGAATGAAGAGATGAGGGGCAGGAGGAGAAGTGACGCTGTGTTTGAAGAAAATACGGGCTATGAATCGGAGAATGACGAGGATATGGATATGGAGATTGATTAGAGATGCAATTTTTGGACTCAGAGTATGCAACGTGCAAAAAGGAATAAAATGCATGAAAGGTTTTTATATTTGTTTTACATTTGACGGGGAACTCGAGGTCCTCTCCCAATCATTGCCTGTTTTCTTTCAACAGAAGCAGCAACGACTTGTCGCAGAGGTTCCACCTTCACACCCACATCACGACTCCTCGTCTCAGTAGGCTCTGCAGCTACCGGAACATTACTCTCTATTCTCTCGTTAAAAGGAATCGCAGGCACCTGCAACCCTAAAGATTCCAACAACTTTGTCAAGAACGCATTTCCCATCAATTTCGAAACTCGATCCAGCTTCGATTCCCACGCGGAATAATGCGGAGATTGTGTTTGGAGTTTACAAGATTCTGTCTGCAAGTCGGGGTATTCGGTTTCAGGCATGATGTACAGGCTCAGAAGTTCGACGCATTTAATTCTATTTTAGAAAGTGGGGGAAACGGGAGGTCATTTCAACAGACAGATACAGCGTAACCTGAAGCAACGACTTACCGAATAGAATGATGCACAGACGCGCCCATCCCGATGAACCTGCAAACGTGCGAGACCCCGTCCATGTCTTCAAAAGATCGGTGGGATGCAGCAGATTCTGCTAGCACTGCTTCGATGCAATCCATTGAAGCAATCACGACGCGTTTGTTTGAGTGGTGCAGCAGTCCAAGGAGGCTCTGTTTGCTTTTGTTGGCACATTGAAATACAAAGAAAGCTTCTCAACCCCAACAACAACCTTCATATTCTCGGTATCTCGAAACTGCGTCTTGGATGCGTAATGCAGTAAGCAGATTCCCTCAATCAGTGCAAGAATTTGTGTAATTTCATCTGCTTTCGAAACGTCTCTTTAACAAAGCCTCAACGCATACACGATGATAACTCAACTGGAACTCAAATGTTTCGAATGTCGAAGAATTCTGGAAAGTCGACCAGCGAGCGACCCTGTCGAAAAACACATCATTTTGAATTTCAACGCAAGAAACCTTCAACGATTGCCTCACGTTCGTAAACCTGCGCATTCATTGCCTGCCTTTCCGTTTCAACGCGTTTCAGGATCCCCAACTCAAGCGCAGTCAAGTTTCTCAACGTGTGCATCAAATTGGCCCCAAACTCAATGTCGCTGTCGGCTATCCGATCAGCATCTGCGTACGCTTTCTCCAGTTGTTCCAGATTGGATTCAATTTTGTGGTACAGGTTGGAGCGCACATGTTCGAGACAATGGAATGCGTGAAGAAGGGGGACGGTTTGTTTGGCATTTGTTGTCATTTGGAATTGTCACGAAAAATGTCACACTTTTGAGTTGGGCAGTGGCAGTAGCAGCATAAACAGTACTGTTAGCGGCAGGAGTACCATCAGTGGCAGCGGTTATTCCAGTGGCAGCCAGCCGCCTGTTTGGACTTGTTCATCCAGAAATCATAATTGCAAAAATTCCAAGAATAAACAAATTGGCAAATGACCTTCGTGGACTTGGACCCAACTG